>QJNV01000218.1:0-106898 GCA_004155935.1 Monosporascus sp. GIB2
CAAATTACAAAAACCCGAATTACGATATACTATCCCTAATAAAAAATTTTTTAACTATTATTAAAATATTTGGCGGATTTAAATATTTCTTTAAAAGGAACTAACGTTAGGTTAAAATTTATACGGATTATAAAAATTTTACCCGGTTTACCATAACCAAAAAACTTATAATACAATAATTTCGTTACGCCGAAAAACTAACGGAATACGATTTTATCATTATTTATCGCAAAAACTTAAAACATAACAAAACTAATACATTTAATAAACAACTAAATTTCGAAAAAAAACTAATCAAAATTAATTACGCCGTTTTTAATACCACCAAAAAAATATTTACGCTTTCGACAAATTACCATAATTACAATTACACCTACTAACATATATAAGGTAATACGAAATTTTAACATATATATATAAAATATAAACGATTTATTATTTATATAAATACCCAAGGAATATAAGAAATATCTTACTTAAAAAATATACAAATACGTTTTACACGGGCATCTAGGTATTAAAAATATATTAAAAAAGTTATAACGATTTTACCGCTTTTTACAAATAAGAAAAACGGTATAAAAAATAATACGATAATACGATATATACGTTAAAGCAAAAATACGCTAATATAAACCTTATAAAAAATTACAACTATTCCCAATCGCAAAATAACTATAAAACTTTATTATAATAAACTTTATTACCAAACTTTCTTTATTAAAAAATCTTAATACGGGTATATATTATAATAATATTTTTATAATCGTAAATCGATTTATAAAATTTTCTTATTTTTTACCTTATAACGAAAACATAAATACCGAATAAATAATATATATTTTTTTCAAAAACATTTTTAACGTATATAAATTATTACATAAAATTATTTCGAATAAAAATATAACGTTTATTTCCAAATTTTAATAAAACCTAATAACATAAATTAACTTAAATCATAAAATATTTAACGCGTTCCGACTTTGAACAAACGGATAAACAAAACAATAAAATTAAATACTTAAAATATACTTACGATATTATATTAATTATAAATAAGATAACTAAATTAAAAAATTACCAATAACTTAAATAATTTATAATATTAATTATTACGAAAATATTAAAACAATATTATTTATAACTAATTTTAATTTTATTCCAAAAATTTACCGAAAATTTTTTTAAAAAAAAAACTATTTAATAATAAAATAATCCTTATATCAAAACAACTTAAATAATTATACCAGGAAATAAAAATAAAACTTAAATTCGTACGAAATCAAATAAAAAAATATTACAACTAAAAACGGTTAAAAAAATTAATCTTTTTAAAAGGAAAAATAATTTACCTAACCATCAAAAATATTTAAACAAAACGATTAAATAAAAAACTCGACTTTAAATATATCGGTCCTTACAAAATTATCAAAAAAATCTTAAATCATAACTATTAACTAAACCTACCCCCCAAAATTAAACTTTACTTAATCTTTTATGTATTTTTACTCGAATTAAATATAAATACTATTAAAATATATACGAAACAAAACGATATAAAAATAAAAAACGAATAAAAATATAAAATAAAAAAAATCTTAAATATACGAAAAATTAATAAATTTACTTAATATTTAGTTAAATAAAGAAATTACCCTAATTCGGAAATTTCCTAGGAACCTGCTAAAAATCTTACTAACGCTTAACGTTTGCTAAAAAACTTTTACTGATAACGCTTAAAACGTTAAAAACTATAATATTCTAATTAATATCCGATAAAAAACTATAACTTAAGGTATTTCAGTTAATTACGTCCATACCTCCCAAAACCTAAACGGCTATTACGGAAAAAAACTCGTTTTTTTGTTTATCCAATAATTAAAATACGCGATTAATCAATTTCGCATTTTCGGATTAATAATATTACCGTTACCAGCGTATACGAAAAAAACGCGCTAAGGATTTGGCCAAAACTTATTCGGTAACCAACTTTTTTTTTTAAACGATAAACCTTTACCGTATAACGATTTATCATAATAACAGGAACGCCGGTACTACCATAAAAACGATTTCGGCGAACGTATTCCCGATAACGGAAAACCTTTTTTAATATTTTGTATTAAAAGTATCGCGCGGAATAAAAAAAACAAAACATAACGTCAAAACTTTTTACATTAATTAAATTAATTAAAAATAAACGATAAATAGCTTCAGAAAACCGACGTTTGAAAATAGGGGAAAATATAATAAATATGTATAAAGGATTTACCAGAGAAAACAAAAATTTTAAGGGCAAAATTTATAAAAAAAAAATCGTATTACGACCTTGTAGGAAAAACGTTTCGGAAACGGTTTTTTTAAACCGAAACAAAATTCAAATAAATCAAATTACGTAATAAATTACCAACTTACCAAAAGTAATCCAGTAAATAAGATTACTAACTTACCAAAAATAATTTAATAAATAGGATAAATATATACGTTTATTATTCTTTAAATTAGATAACGACAACTTACAATATAATTTCGTTACTTAAAGCACCTTTAGTATTACGAAATATAATTAAGTTATCTTGTTACCTTATTGCTTAGTTTCTCACAGTATTCGGCTAACATAAACCCGTCAACTTAGGTTTAATAGTTGGTTAATTAGCCTAGCCGTCACACAGGGTGCTTTAGTTAATTACGTCCACACCGCCCAAAGCTTAAACGGGTACCACGGAAAAAAATTCGTCCTTTTGCTTATCTAATAACTAAAATACGCGATTAACCAATTTCGCACCCTCGGATTAATAATATTGTCGTTACCGGCGTATACGGGAAAAACGCGTTAACGATTTAGCCAAAGCCTACTCGGTAACCAACTTTTCTTCTTTCAAACGACAAATTTTTGCCGCATAACAATTTATTATAATAATACGAACGCCGGTGCTATTACAAAAACGGCCTCGGCGAACGCACTTTCGACAATAAAAAACCCCTTCCAACATCTTACATTAAAAATATCGCGCGGAACAAAAAAACAAAGCATAACGTCGAAACTTTCTATATTAATCAAATTAGCCAAAACTAAACGCTAAGCAGTTTTAAAAAAACGACGCTTGGAAATACGGAATGACATAATAAATATATACGAAAAACTTACCAAAAGAAGTAAAATCTTAAAGGTAAGATTTATGGAAAAAGGAAATGGTATTACGACTTTACAAAAAAAAGGTTTCGGAAACGATCCCTTTAAACCGAAATAAAATCCAAATAGATTAAGTTACGTAATAAATTACCGACTTACCAAAAATAATCTAATAAGTGGGATTACCAACTTACCAAAAGTGATTTAATAAATAAGATTATTAACTTACTAAAAATAATTTAATAAGTAAAATTACCGACTTACTAAAAGTAATCCAATAAATTAAAATAAATATATACGTTCGTTAATGTTATAATTAGATAGCAACAGCTTGCAATATAATTTCGTTACCTAAAACACCCTTAGTATTACGAAACGTAACTAAGTTATTTTATTACTTAGTTTCTCATAGTACTCTGTCAATATAAACCCGTTAACTGAGGTTTAATAGTTGGTTAATTAGCCTAGTCGTTATATTTAAGTTTAATAGTTAATAAATTAACCTAGCCGTTATACGTTATAAAATTTTATTTAATAATATCGTTAAAATTTGAGGAATATTTCGACAACATGTTTACTAGCGAACAACCCGCTTACGAAATCCGGAAATATAATATAAATTCGGATAAAAAAAACAACAACAACTTTTGTAACTATAGAAAAAAATCCTTAAACGTTTAAATTTTATAAATTAACGTATTAACTAGTTAAAGAAAGATAATTCGGAACTTATCATAACTCTTTAAATTACTTAAAAACTTTTTAAAAAATAAGCGCAACAAATATCCGGTAAGGGATTTGCTAATATAAGCCAGCTTATTTAAATAACTCTTAATAAAAAGCTAGGAAAAATACTAAGACCCTTTAAGCCTGAACTTTTTATTGAAATATATATTAAAATATAATTTTTTTTAGTTAATACCGAACGTATTTTAACTATTTCCCAGTACCATTAATTATATCAATTTTATAAATCGAATTCGTAACTAAACGATTTTCAAAACATATTACTACGTAGTTCGAATTCGTTATAAAAAAACATAATATAATACTTTTGGAGCAATAAATACTAAAGGTAATACAAAGTTACAATAACTATAAGAAATTCGAACAAACTTTTATAAAAACTTTCGAAATAATAAACGAAAAAACGAAAGCGGAAATTAAAATTTAATAACTACGGTAAAAGGGATTTACCTCCAACTGTAATAACCAAATAATTCAACTTTTCACTCAACTTAATTAAGAACAAAAAATATTAATAACTTAAATTTTTTATAATTTAAAACAAAAAATTTAAAAGGAATTATTCAAAATAAATCGGCCTAAATATTTAACCGATTATATCGCGATACCGGTAAAAATCGATAATCGACAATATACCTAACGAACTTATAATACCAAAAGAAAATATAATAATAAACCGCGCTATACCGCTAATAATAACGCATTTCGATACCAAAATACCTCTTATAAAATAGCAGCAGGGCTTATAGAAATTAGCGCCATCCAATAACAAGATATACGATAAATCAAATATTAAAAATGTAGCAAAATGGGCCACAAGATACCTTAATACAAATTACTCAAAAAGTCTCGACAAAATAAGTTTTGGACCCCTATACTTACGGAATAGTTTTAAAATAATTAAAAATGAAAATACCTCGCCATAATTTAATAAAAAAAGGCCTTTTTAAATAATTGTATAATAAATTATAACGAGCTTAATAAGAAACTAAAAAACTCGCGCAGAAAGAAATGCGAAAAAATAAAATATATAAAAAAAACCTTACTCTAATAGTTATAAGATTACGAAAAAATAGTTATAATTAGTAAAAAAGAACCCGATCTTACGAAAACAATAAAAATAAATATAACGATATATTACCTAAATATTAAAGCAATGGCGACAGAACTACTAAAAATAAACTAAATCTATCTTACTTAAAGAAACTAATCGTTATGGAAAATTCTACGTAATCCATTATATAGAGGCCCGATATCTTAAGTACGAAAAAACATAAGGCTTATATCTCTTAAAGAATTATAAAGATATAAAGATAAGGGTTTAACTTTATTAAATAATAAAAAAGTAATTTTCGAGATTAACGATAGTATTAACAGCGGCGAAATATAGGAGAAAAAATAATAAATACGCTAACCGCAATAGAAAGTTAGCCAGAAGGGTAAAAATGCCCTTAAGAAAAACCTTTCCTGCTTTTATAATATACGCGAATACCGATAATAAGAAAAAATAACACAAGTAAATTTTAATTTAATTATACGATAGCTAATTACTAATTTTTATTTATAGTTAGCTATTACGATAAACTCCGAAAAAAGGACGAAAATACGAAAGAACCTTTAACAACTTTAAGGAAACGACGAAAATAATACTAGTTAAAATGCTATCGGTAATGTAGAAATATGTTTCGCGCGATAAGATAAAAAGATACGCTTACAAGCCGATAAATTATTAATATTAAACGCTTAAGCGAGCGGATATCAAAAATGAATTAAAGACTTTAAAAACGAAAATAAATAGTATAACAAACGAATTTATTAACTTAACCACCTACAAAATGAAAGTTATTTGTAAGAAAACCGTAAAATAGCAAAACTCGAAAAAGTTAATAAATGTTTCCTAAAAAGGTTTTAGCAGTAATAAAGGATAACGACGATCCTATTATTTTGAAAATACGAATAAGGACATATTACTATATTATTATAGTAAATAACGGAGTTTTAGAAAATAATTACATTATACTCGAGGTAGTTAACTAACTTAAACTACTATAAAGATATAAAAAGAACTCTTACATCGCGAATACCGTCGAAGGTTAAATATTCCTTTACGATAATAAAAAAATCATACGCCAAATTAATTACCTCGATATTTTTATCCCAGGAAAAAAAATAATAGTTAATTTTAATATCGTACCGTTAAGGAATTACGACATAATTTTAGGAAAAACATGGTTACGCCAGTATAACCTTTTAATTAACTGGGAAATTAACCAGGTAAAGTTTTTTTCACAACCTAACGATAAGTATATATATATATATATATAAAAAGCTTAATATTTTATCGAAAATAACGACGAATGGCGATATAAAGATACATTAAATACCTTACCACCCATAAGAAAAAAAGATAAAAGAAATATCATAAAAAAATACAAGGTATTATTATTATTATTACAACGAAATTATAGCAATTAAATAACGATTTATAACAATAACTTACAAAATTAAATAATTTAACAAATATACCACCGTATTATTATTAATATAAGCAACTATTTTAAAAAACGTCGAATCGAAATTACTAAAATATAATATATAAAACTATAAAATTGTTTTTTAAAAAATAATAATAAAATTATACGTATTCAAAAAACATCTTAAAGATCGATTAAAAAAAGGATAAATTCGATTTTCGAAATTACTACTTAAATATGTTATATTTTTCGTACTTTAAAAATATAAAAAGCTATAACTAATTATACATTACCGCTAGCTTAATAATGTTATAATTAAAGACTAAAAAGTATTACCTTTAATTAATAAAATGAAACATCGTTTCCATAAAGCTTAATAGTTTACCGTTTTCGACCTTAAAGATAGATAAAATTTAATTCGAATTAAAAAAGATTAGAAATGAAAAATAGCATTCCGGATTAAATACGGTTTTTATAAGTACTTCGTGACACTTTTAGAACTTACTAACTCGCCAGTAACCTTTTAACGTATAATTAATTATATTCTTAAGGAATATCACGATATTTTCGTAATATACTAATTTAACAATATTTTTATTTTTTTAAAAATATAAGAATAATATAAGAAATATATCCATAAGGTATTACAGCTACTTTAAAATACTAATTTACTAGTTAATATAAAAAAAGCCAATTTCATATATAAAAAGCTAAATATCTAAGGTATATTATTACTCTCAGATATATTAAAATAAACTTTAAGAAAAGTGCAATAGTAGGAAATTAAGTAAAGCTTATTACAGTTTAGGAAATATAAGTCTTTTTTAAACTCGTTAATTATTATCGAAAATTTATTAGAAATTTTAACCGGATAATAATACCCCCAAAAAACGTATTAAAAAAGGGGAAAAATTTAATAAATACTTAAAACGAGAAAAGCTTTTTAATAAATTAAACAAATAATTACGAATTAACTAGTACTAATTATATATAACGCAAACCGCCTTATTAAACTAAAAACCGACGCGTTAAATTATATTTTAAACGTAGTAATCGGATAACGAAATTATTAAAATATATTATATCTTATTACTTTTTTTTTATTACAAATTTTAAAAATCTAAATTACGTTAAGTTATTTCCGACAAAAAGTTTAAAATTATTATTAAAACATTTCGCGAATTTAAACATTTATTAAAGGCAAGTAATATCAAGTTAAGGTTTATACGGATTATTAAAATTTTACCCGATTTATTATAACTAAAGAATTTATAACATGATAACTTCGTTACGTAAAAAATTAGCGGAGTATGATTTGGTTATTATTTACCGGAAAGGATTAAAAAATAATAAGGTAAACGTTTTTAATCGACGGCCGGATCATAAGGAAAAGATAATTAAAGTTAACCATGTAACTTTCATATTATAATAAAAAGATAGTTACGTTTACAACAAAGTGTAATAATACAAGTAGTATTTTTAAAAATATATTAGAAAATTAAAGTATATAAAGATAATTTATAAAAATAAACGGATAAGTTATAGGTTTTAAAAAAGTGTTAAAAGGACTTGGTACGAAATATATACGAATATTAAGTATACGGATACCCTAAAAATGTATAAAACCTTACAACGTTTTTAGCGCATTTATTATTTCATTAAAATAAAACTTATAGTACAGAAAATCTTACGCTAATACGACGTTTGCGTTAAGGTAAAAACTCGACGACATAAGCCATACGGAAAGCTATAACCGTTACCGGTTGCAAAACGACTATGGGATTTCGTTACAATAAATTTTATTATCAAATTTCTTTTTAAATAACCTAATTATAAGTATATATTATAATAGTATTACCGTAATCGCAAATCGATTTACCAAATTTTCTTATTTTTTACCTTATAACGGAAATATTAACGCCGAACAAATAACGTATATTTTTTCTAGAAATATTTTTAACGTATACGGATTACCATATAAGTTTATTATAAATAATAGAACGACATTTACCTTTAAGTTTTAATAGAGCTTAATGATATAAATAAAGTAACGAGGTTAAAAAAGTATCAGTAATTTAAATAGCTTATAATAATAATTACTACGAAAGTATTAAAATAACTTAATTTATAACTAACTTTAAGTTTATTTAAAAAATTTATAAAAAAGTATAAAAATGAGGCCCGCTTAATAGTAAAATTATTTTTATATTATAATAATTTAAGCAATTTTATTAGGAGATGAAAATAAAATTCGAGTTCGTACGTAATTAAATAAAAAATATTATAACTAAAAACAGTTAAAAGGACTAACTTTCGTAAAAAAAAAAGAAAACGGTTTACATAATTATAAAAAATATCTAAATTAAACGTTTAAGTTAAAAGCTTAACTTTAAATATATTAGCTCTTATAAAATTACTAACAAAATCTTAAAAAATAATTACTAGTTAAATTATTACGTAAATATAAATTTTACTTAGTTTTTTATATATTTTTACTTAAGTTAGCAGTAAATACGATTAAAGTATATATTAAGTAGGATAATATAAAAATGGAAAAAGAATAAGTGTACGAGGTAGAAAACATTATCGACATACGAAAAGTAAACGGATTTACTTAGTGTCTAGTTAAGTAAAAAAATTACTTAAACTTCGAAAATATTTAGAAACTCGTAAAAAATCTTACAAACGTTTAGCGGCTGTTAAAGGATTTTTACAAGCGGCGGCGGAACCGAAGATAACGTTTTAATCTAAACCTTTTATAAAAGGCCATACGATGTCGTTAGAAGTTGGCTAGTTTAAGAGGATAACGGTTTGCATTTCGGCCTTTAGGCGGTTTTATTCCTTTATTCGTTTTTAATTATCCAACTTATTTAAGCTTTCCATCTTTTAACAAATTATTTTAATTTTTTTCTAATAAAAAAGGACTTGTTATTCCCTTAAACAAATAAGGCGCGTAATTTGCTTAAAGATTTAAACAAGTTTATTTACAATATCTTATCGAACTTGAAAAAAACGTTTTTATATAAACTACTTTTTTTAGTTTAAGCGGTTTTTAATGCGACTAATACTTTTAAAAAAATAAAGCGGGATTGTATACTCATTGTAACAATAGTTAATATAGCGAACGCATTACTCGCAACACTTAAAACTTTTAATTATTATATATTTTAAACCTTTTTCGAAATGAGGGATATATGACATAACTTCGAAATCAAATTTAATAATATGGTAAGTAAGGGAAATAACGCTTTCTTTCTGA
Organism: Monosporascus sp. GIB2; assembly: GCA_004155935.1. Taxonomy (NCBI): domain Eukaryota; kingdom Fungi; phylum Ascomycota; class Sordariomycetes; order Xylariales; genus Monosporascus; species Monosporascus sp. GIB2. Next base: position 9,611 of record QJNV01000218.1, read on the forward strand.
TTAGGACGACTGCGAGGTTTACAGTTAGCTAAATAACCTGATATGGTCTAAATAATAGTTACTTATCAAAAAAAAATTTCGAAGCAAAGATTTTAGAAGGAGGGAATCGTATCATAATACGAACGGCTAGGCCCTAGGAAATAATTTTTAGTAAGACTAACATAAAATCTAAGTGGGTTAAATTACGTAAAGTGGATTTACTTAAATTAAGATGTCCATATTAATCCATTAATTTAAAGTTATTTAAATTAAAATATCCATCTTAATTTATTAATTTAAACTTATTTAAATTAAGATATTTATCTTAATCCACTTAAAAATATATACATTCGATATTCCGGAGTTAGATAACGATAACTTGCAATATAATTTCGTTATCCAAAATACCTTTAGTATTACGAAATGCAATTAAGTTACTTTTATTACTTATTATCTAATTTATTACAATATTCCTACTAATATACACCCGTACGTTTAGATGTAATATTTGGTTAATTAACTTAGCAGTTATACAAAGTAACGTAAAACATGGGAAATAATTTTAAAAACTAAAAATCCCGAGAAAAAAAGGTTTATATTATAATAAAATTTACCATAGTGTGAAAAGAGATTAAAAATTATAAAGGTTAATACCGATCGTTAGATAACCGACTTTAATAAACGTAATATAATGAATTAAAACATAAAATAAGCGGCGTTTTAAATTAGTTAAACCAATTAAGAAAATTTAAAACATTTAAAAGAATTTACGTATTAAAAATACGGCTAAGTTAATTTAAATATCGTAAGATTAAAAGGTATATTTATACTGTATAAATATTTATTTAATAATAATAATTTTTAATATAATTTATTTACTTAATATTACAATACGACAAGATCTTAGAAAACGGTCTCTAACTGGACCGAAATAGGACCCAAGTAGGTTAAAGCCTGTGATATAGCTTTAAAAAACTCTAACGGAGCGTATAAAAGCATATAGGATTAGGTAGTAAATCTCTTAAAAGCTTTAATAAAGCGTAAAAAAGCATATACGATTAAGTAATATAGCTCCAAAAGGTTCTAAGGTAGCGTAAGGAAGTATATACGGTTAGGTAGTATAATTCCAAAAGGCTTTAATAAAATGTGAAAAAGCTGAAAAAACAATATATAAATACAATTATTCCGCTTAATAAAGAAAGGTAATTTATAATATACTTTCGTTACTTAAAATATATTTAATATTAGGAAACGTAAATAAAATATTTTATTACGATTTAAATTTTTACGATATTATTATTATTATAAACCGTCCGCTTAAATTTACTAATTAATGAATTAACTAGGTAAACTGATATAAGTTTCAAGTTTATTATTTAATTATATAGTTAATTTTTAAATAATAAATTAAAATTAAAATATTAACTGATATGAAAAACAGAAGAGGTATATAACTTTAAGGCAAAATATAATTCTTAAAAATAACAATCGGACGATTATTACTTAATTTAGATACGGCGGTTACTACGATTTAATAATTAAAAGTATATAACAGAAAAAAGAATTACTTAAAACTTTCTTGTGTACGCTTATACTTTTATTTTTTAACATTTTACGGCGTTATGAGTTAAATTATTATAACGTCGGCTTTTCTTACCGGAGATAGCTTAAATTAATATGAACATATAGTGAGGAATTAGCTAAATATAAAAAGACCGTTCGGAAAATCAGTACTAATAAAGTTTTCTAATATATATTAATTACGAAGAAAAAACTTAAAACTTATTACGAAAGTCCTAATAAGAAACCTGTAATGGTATAAAGTATTTTAAAACTTGGGTATATAAAACTAAGGTTGAAGTACGATATGGCCTTTAAGAGATTATAATTAAGGCAGGATAAACCGGTTATAAAGAAAAAAATCTAAATAATATTTTGTTAGAAAAATAAAGAAATAGTTGTAAATATAAAAATATAAACTTTTACAATTTACTACTGTTAACGACTATATCGTAAAGGCCCTAAAAATAAACGAGGGTTAATATAAATACCCTTAAGAATAACGCGAATAGTATATATGAAAAAAGAAATAAAAAGGATAATAATTTAAAATATTTAATAACTACAAAGAACGTACTATATAAGAGAGGCGTTTAATTATTACGTAATAAATTTGATATATATTACATACATAGTTAGAACGCAGCTTTAAAGAGATTAATAAAGTTGTATTAAGTTTAACCTGTTTTGGTAACTTTGTTAGTAAATGTTATAACATTAATTATAATAATAAAATATTAAATAAAAAAATTAATTTGTTATAATAAATGTTTACACTTTTTTAGTCGGGCCTTAAATAATGTATTAAACGTTATATTATAATAAAGATTAAAAGGGGAATTTAAGAGTTAGGAGATTATATTACATAATACTAAAAAAGTTATTAAAAGTCTACCAGGGTTAACATACCTTTAATAAGTATATAAACATCGTAAATTATTTTAAGTTAAAGTTAAATTTTAAAAAAACTTAAAATCTCCAGGTTTTAACCTATTTATATAAAATTTTAATAATATATATCAAATTAAAAATAGAGAATAACAATATAGTGAAAACCATTTTTAAATCGGTTAAAAAATAGTAACATTATAATAAAGTGAGTTAATATAATAAAGGTTACGTAGTAAACGAGCGACTCGCTTAGATAGTACGTGACTTTTTTTGAAAAAACACACAGCTCATAAAGTAATATTATAATATAAAAGAATTACTTAATAATAAAACTTAAGCTAAATTGAAGGCATTAATAATAACAAGATAAATTATAAACTATCTTAATATAATGAACTAAAAAGACCTCGACATAATTAAATATGAACTCCGATGCTTATATAATAATCAAAAAACAATAAAAGTGGTAAAGGTTTTAATATATTATAATAGTTAAAAAACTATTTAAAAGCTTTCAATAACAGGACGACACAAAATACAAAAAACTAGACATGAACAGATTATATTTCAATAATAATAAGAGCAGCAAATAAGTAATTAAAAAGAAAAACTTATAAGTATAAAGAAACTTTATCACTAAAAATATAAAAATTAAGTAAGAAATAAAACCTTATACGAAAATAGTAAAAACGAATATAACGATAAAAATTATAACGAACTTAGTAGTAACGGTTAAGCTAGTTAATCAACTTTTAAACCTAAACGTACGGGTTTATATTAATAAAAATATCGTATTATTTAAGTAATATGACAGTAATAACTTAATTCGTCTCGTAATACTAAGGGTAATTTAGGTAACGAAGTTATATTATAAACTATCGTTGTTTAATTATAAAATCTAACGAGTATATATATTCTAATTCTAGCTTAAAAACCTTAACCGGTTTAAAACTTTAAACCATTTAAGTTTTTTATATTATTTTCCCAATTTAACCGGCTTAAGGTACTAAACTTTTTAAATCTTTTAAGCTGGTTACGTAACTTTTTAGCCTGGGTTAAAATTGGCCTTTTCTATCATTCCGACCTTTTAAGAAGGCTAAAACTGTTAGGTTATAATACGATCTCCCTTTTTTAAATTTTTATCCTTAAAAATTGAATTATTTATTTATTATTATTATTAAGTACTTTCTTTTATATACTTATTATGTCGGGCCGTATTAAAAAACTTCGCTTTCGTAAACGGGTTAACGCTTTAGCTTTTTTATAACCTATTAAATTTTTTAGCTTTAATATGCCGTTTTATTTTATTATAAAAAAGTGTAGATTGTAAAATTTCTAAGAAGGTTTCAAAATGTGCGCGATATACCTAATACGGGGGTCTTAATACCGTTCTTAAATCTTTCTAAGATGGAATACTAAAGCTTTTTGCTAAAAGAAAAAGCGTTTAAAACGCAAAGAAGAAATAAACCCGAAAAACGTTACGAGTTACTACAAACAAAATAACCGTTTGAAAAAACAAAAACGACTTTTTTACCTCCGAGGTATCGAGATATTTCGTCGTAATATTTAAAATGCGTAAGCGATAAAAACGTTTAAAGGCTACCGTAGCAGCGATGTCGGCACCGATAATAAACCTTTTTAATTAAGCTAATCTTAATGTTATTAATATAAATTTCGTAATAATCGTTAAGCCTTTATAAGATTTTTAATAAATTCTTAAGTATTAAGTAAGTTTGTTAACTTTTTTAATACTAATAACTTTTTTCGCTTTATATATTTATGTTTTTTTTAATTTAATGTTATTTTATTAAATATATACTTTAATCGTATCCGCTGTTAACTTAATTAAAAATATATAAACAATTAAATAAAATGTAATTTTAAGTAATAGCTTTAACTAGTAATTAGTTTTTAAAATATTTTTAAATATTTATAAGAGCTAATATACTTATAATTAATCTTGTAATTTTAGCGTTATATTTTAACGTTTTTATCATTAGATAAATTATTACCCCGTCCGAAATAGTTAATTCCTTTTACCGTTTTTAGTTATAATACTTCTTTATTTAATTAAGTACGAATTTGAATTTTATATTAATTTTTAATGCAATTATTTAAAATCTTTTATTATTATAATAATCTTAATACTTAATAATCTTTTTATACTATTTTATAAACTTTTAAAGTAAACGTAAAGTTGCTTATTAACGGGGTCGTTTTAAAACTTTCGTAATAACTGGTATTATAAGTTATTTAAGTTATTAATAACTTTTGAACCTAATTAATATACTCGTAATTAATATAATATCGTAAGTACGTTTTTAATATTTCATTTTATTATTATATCTACTCATTTATTTTAGGTTATAACATATTAAATAATTTATACTTTTAACCGATTTATGTATTAAGCTTTGCTAAAACGTAACGGTAAACGTTATACTTTTATCCGAAATAATTTCGTATAGTAATTAATATATATTAAAAATCTTTTTAAAAAAGATGTACGTTACTTAGTCGATATTTATATCTTTATTATAAGGTACAAAATAAGAACATTTCGTAAATTGGTTAACAATTACGAAAATATTATCATAATATATGCCCGTAGCTAAGTTTTCTAACAAAAGAAATTTGGTAATAAGATTCAAGTTAATAAAATCCCATATTTTCGTTGTAATTAATAGTAGTTATAATTTTCTATAAGGCTTATATCGTCGTATTTTTACTTTAATATAAACACCGTATTAATGTAAAACTTTTTATACTATGTTTTTTATTTTTACAAAATAATAAACGCGTTTAAAGCGTTTTAAGGTTTTATAAATCCCTAAGTATTTATATAGCTGGTATTAGTATATGTTTCGTATTTAATTCTTTTAACACTTTATTAAAATTTATATTTTGCCCGTTTGTTTTATTAGATTATTAGTATACATTTTAGTTTTTTACTTTAAATTAAAAAGTACTACTCATATTATTATTATTTATCTTAAATGTAAATACCCTCTTAATATTTTATCGAATAGCTTATAACTAATATTAATTATTTTCTTTTCGAAGTTTAATCTTTTTTTAAAAGCATCGGCGTTTGCGTTTTTTATGTTTCTTCGATATATAATTACTAAATCATATTTTATTAATCTTTTTACAGAATGAAGTTGTTATATTATAAATTCCCTATTTGTAATAAATGGGTAAAACTTTTATGATCCGTATAAATCTTAACTTAGTAGTAATTATTTTTAAAAAAAACTTTTAAATTCGTACACTACTTTAATAATAACTATAACCTTTTTATCCGAAATAGCATAGTGTAATATAAGTTCTTATAATATGTAAAAAAAAAGTTTATAAATCGCAACCTGCTTTAATCGTTTTGTTATTTAATTATTATAACTAGAAAGTAATTTAACTCGTTAATATTTAAATTAATTAAACGATCTAAGTTTTATATAATTAATACTAGCTGGTTAATAATGATTTTCTTAATTTATTAAAAGGTTTGCTTTAGTTAAAGTATTTATTTAAACTTTTCTCCTTTTTAAATAAGTTTTATTAGGGGTATTACTATTTAGCTAAAGTTTCTAATAAAATTTCGATAATAATTAGCGAATTTAAAACACAATTTATATTATCTTTATTATAATATGCCTTACTTAATTTCTCATTATTACGATTTTTAATGTTTATTTTAACGTATTTAAAAGTAATAGTATAACTTAAATATTTAAGTTTATATATATAAAACTAGCTTCTTTCTGCGTTAATTAATAACTTAATATTTTATAATAATTGTAATACTTTATAAATATACTTAACGTATTTTTTTTTAATTTCTAATAAAATAAGGTTATTGTCGCGGTAGCATATTACGAAAACGTCGAAATAGTTATTAAGGACGTAATTAACTATACGCTAAAAAATTATTAACGCGCTAATAATTTTTATAAAAGTTACAAGATATTTATATAGGTTATATTTAATTTTAAAAACTGTTTTTTATTTATATTCTTCCTTACTTTTAATAAAGTGATATTTATTTTTAAGAACGTAAACAGCAAACCATTTAACCCCGTAAAAGAGATCTTTTATTTTGCTAATTAAAGATAATAACATTAGATTCTTTATAATAGTATTGTTAAATTGTTGATAATGTATAATTAAGCGAAATTTTCTAATTTTTTAAGTACGAATAATATAAGTTATCCTGCCAATAACTTCGAAAGTCGCTTTTATTCTTTTTAAATCGATTATCTAGGTAATTTTGGAATATAAGTAGCTTTACTTTACTAAGGGTATATATCAGATAAAATCGAATCCAAACTTTATTTTTTAGATAATTTTATAATCCTACTTATTATATTTTGTTAATTTCGTTTCGACCTTTTTTCGAAATAAGCGTTTATATTTATACTATTATAGTGGTATATTTATTAGTGTTTTTAATTTCTTATATTATAACTTTGCTAAATCGTTGTTTTATTACTAGTATATCGCTTTAATGGTAATAATATTACGTCGTATTTATCGGTAATACTTATTTTCTTTTTCATATTGCATTTTTTAGGTGGGTAAACGTTTTGTCGTATTTTTATGCAGTACTCCTTTTTATTAATGTTATATCGATTTCTTTTACCGGAATTTCAATATTATCTAAGTCGTCGATCCTGAACAAACGAACGCCAAAATTTACGCGTATTACGCGTAAAATAAGGAAAACTACTTACGGATAAATCTTTTCTCTTAATTTATTAAACGACGATTTATTACCATATAAATTCTAACCGTTTTACGTAATATCGCGTAAGTAATTTTTATATATTATCGCGTTATAATATACATAAAATAAAATTTAATATTTAATATTTAACCTAACCCCGGCGAATTAACGCTAGTCGGTTAGCGCGTCGTATTTCTTAAAAATACGCATTTTTATTTTTATAAAACTTATGTTAAAAGAAACCGCATCGTATTTAACTTTTTAAATACTAAACGTTTGGCTATTACGTCCGTAAAAATATAATTTTTATACTATTTCGATATTCTCCGCTTTAAATATAAATTAATAAGCTACTTACCTTTATTACTTCTGTCGTTAAAAGTTTACCGTTTATTAACGTTTACTTATTATTTAAGGAAAAAAACAAAACGTTTTTATAAACGTAAATAGAACGTAATATTAAATAATTACTATTTTGCTTTCGTATAAACGGAATAATACGATATATATCGCCTTTAATATTACGTTAAACGCGTTCAAACCGCCTTAAATAACGATAATATCGGCCTTATCGATTTCGGTAATTGCGGTACGTAAAATATACCGAAAGCTTACCAAAAACGCGCCGCCCTGTTATTTTATTAATACAAATCGCGAATATCAGATTTTATACCTTTTCTTTCCTTTTATAAGCTTTCCGATTTCTATATATTCGCCGGCCGGTTCCGCTAATTCGCCGCATAATTCGCCGCCTAACTTATTATATATACCGCCTAATTAAACCAGTTCGCTTAAACTTTTTTAATAAATACCAGATATACGTTCCGTTCTTTCGGCCTTATTTCGTTATTATTAATAATAATTAATTGTTATTAATTATTATCGTAAATTATTATTATTTTCGCGTTATCTTTTCGATATCTTATTAATATATTATTACCGTTCGGTTTTATTCCCGGTTATAATTAATTAATTATTATATAAATATTAAAACGGTTTTTAAATAATTTATAATAAATCGTAACCGCCAAAATACTTAAAACTTTTCTTTATAATTTTTTTATTTTTTATAAATACGTTTTAATTGTTTTTTGTATTTATTAAACATTTGTTATACGTTTACCAAATATTTTTTTAATTCTTACGTATTATTTTTAACACATTATTTATCCTATTTAACGAAAAACTTTTTTCCGCCTTAATTATCCTTATACCGGATAATATCCTTAATAACTGATTTTTATTATTTATTTTCAAAATCCGGAAATAACGTAAAGTCGGCGTTCGTTTTCCGGTTCTACTATAATTTTACTAACGAAATTAAAAATACGTTATATACTTTTTATTATTTAATTAAAAAACAAACTTTATAGGTTTACGAGATTACTTATTTAACAATCACCACCTAAATATATATCTGTATTAATTTAAAATATTTTTAATACCTAAAGGTTTTATAAATAATCTTATAATTTATTATTTTTTTAAAAAATATTCAAAAATATTTTTAATTGTAATAGTTTTTCTAACTAACTATAAGCTTTCTCTAATATTTATTTATTCGTCGGCAAACCTTTATTATACGTTTTAAACGTTTATTTCTTTTTTAAACGTTAAGTTAAAGTTTTTAAAATATTTATTTCATTATACCAAAATAATAACTATAAAAAACTTTAAATAATAAACCCCAATATATTCGCTTTCAGAATTATTATAAAGAAATTTAACCTTATGTAATAACCGATCTTAATTTACCTAATTTTCGTTGTAATAGTTTCGGAAATAGTTTTCCAAAATTTAATTTATACGTTTGATTTAACTATTTACTTAAAGATAATAAGCAGTAAATTATTAACGTTCGATTCTCTTCTACTTAATAATACTTAATCTAAGATTAATTAATAAATAACTTATCTTTATCGTTAATAATTTTTATAAAAAAACTAAACCGGCATTATATATTTTTATAGAATATATTAATTAACTTTAAATAATTAAAGTTTTAAGAATAAACAAAAATAACGTCGTTTTCGTAAAAAGGTAAATAATTACTAAAATAATACTATATATATATCCGTTATTTTTCAAATTAAAAATAAATTTATAATATAATTTATACTTAATTTTAAAACGGTTATTTAACTAAAGGTTTTAATTATAACGGCCATAAAGTTTATACTTAAACTTTTACGTACTTTAACATCTTAAATATTATTCGCCAAATTCTCTTAATAATTCTTTAACTCTTTATACAACCCGCCTAAAAATTATTATTATAAAATAAATTTTAACGAAATAACGAACTTATCTCGATAAGATAAAACGTTATCGAAGTTTATAAAATAACCTCTTTTTACATTAACGCTTTTTCGCATTAACGTTTTAAATTTTAAATATTTAAATTTTCAATTTATAATCCGCCTATTATATCGTAAAATTATTATGAAACTTTCGGAATAAATACCGTTTCGTTTAAAACTAATTCCTTTACGATTAAACATAAAACGTATTATTTTGGTATAATAACTTTAACGTTTTCGTTATTAATTTTATTAACGATTTAATATTAATACGGCATTTAATTATTACGGTAAACTTTAATTCTTTTCAAATAACCCGGGTAATAACCATTATCTATATTTTTTTCGCCGTACGCATCTTATATAGGAAATACCAGTATACGATTTTTTTTCGCTCTCCCTCCGGAAAATAATTTATAATCGAATAACAAAAGTATTACCTTATTTTAAAGCGACCTCAAATTATTTAAATTTTTTTTACCTTATACTGAGCGGGAAAATTAACTGTAAATAAATTTAAACGGTTTTAACAAATTATCTTACCCGGCCATATCTTTTAACTGTACGGAATATAATTACCGTGAGATACTTAACCTTTTTACATAATTTATCGATAAATTAAATTTTTCTTATAAACGTTAATATTATACAGGTATAATTAATTAATATAGGCCTATAATTTAATTACCGGCTTAATTTATTAATAAAATTAATTTTCCTTAACCGCTATTACAATTTAAAATCGAATTAAAATAACCGATATATTTAAGAAACGAACTTGCTTTAAAAGTTTCGTATTAATACGGTAATAAACTTTTTTAACATTTAATAATCCGTTAAAATCACCAAGTTTTATTTAATATTTTCTAAGTATTACCGCTAATACTGTAAACTTTCTATAATAATTAATAACTCTTATTATCTCGTTTTCTATTTAATTTTGGTATCGGAAAACTTCTATAATAAAAAATAATTAAATATTAATTCTCTCGGTAAAATCGCCAGAGAATACTCGATATTACCTTAATAAGTATATTTATTTCTACGGAAATACTTTTAATAAATCTTAATATCGGAAAATCATTATATCGCGAAAAACAATTTTTAATTTTTTGAAATCTCTATTCATTTCGTTAAATTATTAAAAATCTTCTTTATAATAACTTTTTTTTACAAATTGGTAATAAAAATAATAATTTTCGAAAAATAATTTATAAATTGCTTAATAACATTAATAAATTTTTAAAGCATTTAAATATTATATATTAAATTAAAACCGTTTTATTCTTAAATTACGGCCGCCCGTTAAAAGTTTATTTATACCCTTTCGGTATTTACAATAAATCTTAAAAACGAAATTTCGCTTTTAAAACACTTAACTTTTCGCTATTTTAACGAATAATTAAAACTTTTTAGCCGTTTGTAAATTAATCGGAAATATTTCATATAACATCTCACACAAACTTGCCGCGCACACAAGCTCGTCGCGCGTTTTTTGGCACCTCGCAACAACTAATCCAGATAACTTAACCATAATACATTTAATTATTTCAAATCAAACGTATTCTTTGTCGCTAGCCGTATATATAACTTTAGAACAAATGCATCCATTATATTAAGGCTTACAGCGGACGTATATTGCTATTCCCTCCTACCAACCCGTATGCGACCGACTACCTTTTAACGCGTCCAAGCTAATATTACCCCCATTTCGCAAGTATTAAAGACGACCGATAGAAATACGATTACCGACCGAATTCCCGACCCGTATACGTAAACGTTTTTTGTGCGGCTTTGAATACGTGGAAGATATTCGCAAAATACGTCGTATTGGAAGGTTATAGGGCTTTGTTGTCGGACGCGTTGTAAGGCTGCGGGGCAAGGCTGTAGGGCTTGTTAGGGCGCGTAGGGGGGCGCGTCGCGGTATTATAGGATTTGTCAAAGTAACAATTCGATCCTACGTATATAAAATTGTCAAAATAAAGAATTCCAATTAAGAACACTTACTATATACAATAAACAAATTTTTTAACCGCCAAATAAGGTGGTGGTGGAAACGCGTTGCTAATAGCTATTAATAGTAGCCGTCGCATACGAATTAAAAGAAAGAAATAACAATATAACGTCCGCAACAAGCCTTAATTAATACGTACACTTGGTAAAAAGTTATAGATATAGTCAGCAAAAAAGAATACCGTCGATTTAAATTAATTAAATATGTTGTGCTTGAGTTATTTGGATTAATAATTGCGAGGTGCCCAAAAACGCGAGACGAGCTTATGTGCGCGATGAGCTTATGTAAGACGTTACTTTTTTTTATTATCCGAAAATATCATAATGTCTTTTAAATAAACCATATAAATTTATTAACAAAACCGGCCAAACCTTTATTTGTATATGCTTAAAAGATAAAAGAAATATTAATAAGCTTAAACGATATTATTATATATTTAAACTAACCGTATTTCATTCAGAGAACGATTTTTGTTTAATCGCTCTTTTAATCCGTATATATTAATATATATTTTTTAAATTTAATTTAGAAAAAGCTTTAACAAATCTTAATTTTTTTATAATATCGGAGATTAATAATAATAAAATATCGGTTTTTTATAATTGCTTAATTTAACAACTAGTAATTAACGTATAACCGTAAATTACTGTCCTTATTAAAAACGAAATATATAAAAACTGCAATTTCCGATTTTAATTTTTAAATTCGTTTAATATATAAATCGTTACCAATATATGTTTTTAATATTCGTTATTAAAGTTCCGAAATTAAATAAATTAACCCTGTAAATGATAACTTCCTTAATATTAAATTTATGACGTATTTAGTTTCGGGAAATATAAGAAATACTTTTACCATTTTTTCGAAATATATATTTCGAAATTTTTCGAGTATTTAAATAATTATAAAACCCCTAAAATAATTCTTTTTTCGTCAAATTGAAGAAAATTACGATTATTATGAAATCTAATAAAATTGAAAACGTAAATCGATTTACCGTTAATTTCTTTTATATCTTTATCAATCTACGTATATCTTATAATATTTAATAATATACTTTATTTAATAATTTCCAGCCGGAATAATAATAAATTTAACGCTAAATGGTTATGTTAAATCACAAAATAACCCAACGGAATTACCGAATTTTGTAAAGGTTATTAATTATTTTTATTTTAGTTCCGTAATTTTTATAGTATTTAAAAACACTTAATAACTTTTATTAATATAAATATAATAATATTAACAAAACGAAAACTATACTTTTTTATAAAACGTTTGTTATACGTATTTATTTTCCTTTTTATATTTAAATTTACCTATACGGTAATTATACGTTAACCGTTTTTCTATATAATAATAACTAAAACATTTAATAACAGTTTTATACTAATTATATAATACTTTTTAGCTAAGATAAATTAAACGTACGTTTTTATTACGGCAACATTTTTTTTAATTTGTTTAAATTATTAAAAACTATAAAACTCTGCACAGTAACTAATAACTTTTTTAACTTTATACGATCACTTTTAAATCGGAAAAAAAATTTTATCCTTACGCTTTTCCCTATATTTGAAACTTATATATTTTTTCTTTTAACATTTTTAATAAATCGGAACGAGGTTTTTCGTTTAATTATTTAACGGCCCGTTAATCCGAACGGATTTATTACGATTGGTATTTATTCGGCGATAAAAAAATCCCCTTTACGAAATCCTACCCCTCCTTTCGCTTATACCGAAATACCTTTAACTAAACCCCTTTCGCTAAACCCTTACCTTAGAACGCGTTCGAATACGTTCGTTTATCTCTTTTTTATTTAACCTTTTAACCTTAACGCTAAAAGGCTTAAATATAATCGGCTGTTGTAATTACGTCGAACGAACGCTTAATAAATACGTTTTATATAAACATTTTAATTTTTAAAAACTTTTTAACCGATAATAAAAATAATACGCTAATTTAGAATTCTTTTGTGTAAAATTAAAACTTACTTAGTTAACTTTAAGCAAATAAAATTTCCAAATAATAAAAAAATCCAGCGGCAACTTTTCACTTTATCATAACTTTTCAAAAACATCTCGGAACGTCCGATTTACGTATTCGGAATTTAAATACCTTTTTTTTCAAAAAAACTATAAATCTTTTAAAATAGTTTTTTCGGTTACTTTTCGTATATTATCGCCATAATTTCGTTTTTCCTATTATAAAAGATTTGTTATACTTTTTATAACCTAATAAACATATATTATATTCGGTGATCCCGGTTTTTTAATAATATTAATTTTTATACTAAACGAAATCTAATTTTCGCGTTTTTATATTAAAAATTATTCGCTAAACATTCGCCCTAAATATTTCGGTAATTTAAACTAAATATCTATTACTTATTCTTTATACTAATTTATAATAAAATCGATTAAGCGGTTACGTTTTTACCGGTTACGTTTCGCCTATTCGGTGAAAACCTTTTATTTCACTTTAAACTTAATACGTTTTTCACGCATTTCGCAATATAAACGCATAAATTTATCGTTAAAAACATACTAAATATTTAATTAATAATAATTTTTTGTGCTTTTAAAAACGGAATACGGTTATAATTAAGTATATTTTCTATAAATATTCCGGATAATATTCCTTTAACGTTATCTCTTTTAAAATCCCGATTATATTTCAACTGTACGAAATTTCAGTTTTTTTCGTTATCTTATATAAAGTTAACCGCTTTAAGCTAAAGTCGAAAACGCGTCGATTTATTCTTATTAACTATCGTATTACTTGAAAAATATATAAGATAATAAATAAATAAATAAAGTAATAATTAAAGGGTTATAAATTAAGTTTAAAAAGTAAATATATTAATAAACTTTTATCTAAATCATGTTAATATTTTCTTAAATATAGGTTTTATAATAACATATTCTAATAGTTCGGCAACCTATCGCTAATATTTAACCGTAGCTTTTCTGTTTCTTTATATAAAGTTATCCTACTTATTCGTATAATTAGTTAATTTCGCCCTATAATTATTTAATATACTTTAATTACTACTTTCTTTTATTTTCGACTTTTACCTTATGTTCCCTTATATCGTCTTTCTTATATTTTTAATGTTAATATTTATTTAACGTAATATCGTAATTTCTAATCTTATCCTATTAAAGACTTTCCCATATTTCGGAATATTTCTTACGCAATAGCGTAATTTCTTTATAAATCTTATATAAGGTTTTAAATATATTTCTTTGTTTCTTCCCTTTCTTAGGAGTTTATAATAACTGATAGTTAAAACTGTAAGTTTGTAATTAGCTATTTAATAGCTATATTAAGTTCCTTCTATACCCATTTTGTATGGCGTTAATATTCGAAACTGCTGAAAAAATAAAAAACGGGTTTTTTCTAAGCATTTTTATCCTTCTAGTTAGGTTTTTTGTTATTATCTAATTTACTCCTTTCTTACTAATTTGCCGATATAAGTAACGATATTATCGTCGATCTCTCGGATCCTTTCCTCCCTATTAGGTAAAATCGAATCCTTATTTCTATATCGGTAAAAATCGTTTCTCGATATCTTTTTTATCTTTTTTATAAGTAATGTATTAATTTTTGGAGTAATAAATCGCGTTAAGTTAAGCATATCGGGTAACCTTTCCGAGTAATATCATTTTATTTTATTTTTTTAATTTTGGTACCATTTTTTATTTATTTAAATTATTTATTATTATACTTGCTTTTTGTTATTTTTATGAACTTAAAATTGTTTTAATAAATCTCATTTATTATTCGCTGTTTTATAATTATTATCGCAGATTCTTTTATCGTACTTTATTTGTTTATATTTTCACTTTTAAAAACTTTTTAATTTCTTCCTGGGCTTGCTATTTTTTCAAGTACGAAAATCCTAGAAAATTCTTTCCTCGTCGTATTATAGCGAAGGCTTTTCCGTTTTAATTAGTTTGGGGTTATTCTATAAGTATTAAAATTTAAAATTTGTTTTATCGAGGTTTTCGTAATTCCTTATAGTAAGGTATTTTTTACCCGGGTTTACCATAATTCCAATACTTAATATAACGCACATTTCGTTATTAAATTACTTTAATTTTCATACCTTTAAGTCCGTACTATAAGATATATTACCATTCCGAAAGGCGCTAATATTAGCCGAATCTCCAAGTATATTATAACCCCAGTTACTAACTTTTAAGATAAACTATCCGCATCGCTTTTAACGCTGTATATATTAGCGATTATTAATTTTCACGGTTGTTGTAATATATTTGTTAAATATAATAAATCGTAATAAATTAAAATATTATTTTTATTATTATGAATTAATTTCTTATAAAATATATTAATTAAGTTATTTCCTTCGTTATTAATATATCCGGCCTTAGCTATAAACTTTTAAAAGGCTATATATATTTCGATGTAGATCTTTTTTATCGAAACTTTCAAACTTTCTACAATACTATACGTTCTTTATTAAATCTTTCGAAACTGGTATACGTTTAAAAAAGTTCGTTTAACTCCGTTTCCCTATTATATTCGGTATTATTCCAGTAATCCCTTAAAATAAATTCGAAGTAATCTTAAACGTCTTTTTAGAAGAAAGCCGATAGCGTAAAGATTTAATCCGTAAAGGTATTAAGCGTTTAAAAGCGTAAGTATAAACGTACCTAAATAAGAAAAATTTAAATATTTCCCCTTTTATTTTATAATTTTAATTTTTTAACTTTAATAGTTACTACCTTAGTTTGAAAATTTAGGAGGTTTGATTTTAGCTGATAATTATTTAATTTATACTTTTAAAACTTAAATCTTAACCTGAAGTTCTTAAGTATTCGTATTTTAAATGTTAATGAACATCTTGTTTAAAATTATTATATAAGGTTTAACGGTATTATAAAATAAAAGCTTATAATATATAACAGCTAAATTAATTAATAAAATATTAAACCTAAATATACGGGGTTATAATAGTAGAAATATATTATTATTTAAGAAATATAACAGCGGTAACTTTAGTACGTTTCGTAATATAAAAAATTATCTAAGTAACGAAATTATATTACAAGCTATTATTATTTAGCTTCGGAATTTAGCGAATATATATATCCTAATTCTAGTTTAAAAGATTTAACCGGCTTAAAGTACTAAACTCTTTAGGTTTTTTAAGCCGGTTACGTAATTCTTTAGCCTGGGTCGGAGCTGGTCCTTTTGGTCGTTCCAACCGCTTAGAAAGGCCAAGACCGTTAGGTTATAACATTACAGATAGTTATTAAATTTTTTAAATAAAATAAACTAATTTTATATGTTAAAAATATCGATAAAAGGAACTTTATACTATTTATTAACGATGTATCGCATAATATATATCGTAAATAAAAAATTAAGCGGTTGTTTTCTTTATATAACAAAAAAGAAAAAGCGAGAAAACTTATAATAATATCGCCGTTTAAACTAGAAAAGGTTTAAAAAATATGTAAAGGTTTATCGCCGTTCGTAATTAATTAAATTAATAATTTTATTTATAAAGAAGCTATAATTGCTTTTATAAAAAATGCGATAACTAGATAAAAACGGTTAATTTAAACAAAGGTTAAAAACTACGTAATAGGTAATTATTAACCTAAATTTTTAACTTATTTTAGTTACTAACGTTTAAAATAAATAAATAATTTTACAAAGTTCTAATAATATTTTAGTGAATTATTTAACAACCATAATAATAAAACTTAATACAACTCACTTTAGGAGATAGAAAATAGCATACTAATTAAAGTGCGTAGTAAATATATAAACGGAATAAATGCTCTAACTAAAAAGCGAAAAATGCTGATAAAAAATTAATATAACCCCGGAAAGAATAAGTAAAGTAAATAACGAAAACTGTAAAAAAAAAAATCACTTATAAAAAGGCCCTTAAATAACGAAACCTAGAAGATGTAAAAGATATTTGCTAAAAAGATATTATGAAAAATAATGAAAGGGTTTATTAACTTCATTACTTTAGAAATACGATTAAAAAAGTTTAACACACATTTAAAATATAAGCAAAAATTAAGAAAAAAGATATAAAATACGCAACGTAATTAACGAACTTAAACTATTATAAAAGGTTAAAAAGAATCCTGATATTACACAGGCCGCCGAAATCTAGGCGTTTTTTTACGATAATAAAAAGGTTATAGGCGAAATAATTACTTTAAAATCTTTATTTAAAAAAGAGACGTTAATTATCTAATATAACGGCTCAGTTAATTAACCAACTATTAAACCTAAGTCGACGGGTTTATATTAGTACAGTATTGTGAGAAACTAAATAATAAAATAATAGATAATTTAGTTACGTTTCATAATACTAAAGATGTTTTGGGTAACGAAGTTATATTATAAGTTGATGTTATTTAGTTATGAGATTACGGGTATATATATTTTTATTTTTTATTGCTGGTTTATTTTTGCTTAGTTGATACCCGTTAAGTAGTAATTAGTTATGCTTAATAGTGCTTAATGAATCCCCGTTAAGTATTAATTACGTAACTTGACTTATTTGGGTTTTATTTCGGTTTATTTAAATCGTTTCCGGGATTTTTTTTGTTAGGGCGTAATACGATCTCCTCTTTTTTATAAATTTTGCCCTTGAGATTTTTCTTTTCCTTTCGGTAAGTATCCTTTTTTATTATATTGGGTTGTATAGTTAGAATTTATCGTTAGGTATTATTTTCGACTGTCCGTCGTTAGAACTTTTTTTTTATTTTTGACGAATTTAGTTTTAAGGTAATGCCGTGTTTTTTTTGTTTTTTTAAGCGTTAGAAATGCGAAATAATGGAGAACGTATTAAAATGCAAGGCGTATGCTAAGCGGGGTACTTTTTATGATGGGAACGGCGTTTTTTTTTTCGTTAAAGAATATTCGTACCGAAAACCAACGTTTGGAACGAAAGGAGGTTTTTGCGAAGTAGCGTTTTTTAAAGTTGTAATAACGTTATTAACGAGAAATAAACAAGGTTATTACGCGTTTAATTCGCTTTCGTAAATAAAAGGCGTTTTTTCGTTTAAAAGGCGTTAACATGGTATAACGTAAGTTGTAGTTATTAGAAAAGCTAGAAAAATAAAAGCGACGAAAACAGGCCAACGCAAAAGTATTTATAGTTACGTTAGTACCGCTTGTTAGCTTAGTTAATTAGTTGGGTATTGGAAATATTAACTGGTTTGTAAAGGACGTGGATTAAAGTTTTATTTTTAACGATTTCGATATTATTGGTGAAAATTTTTTAGCAGGCGTTACGTATTTATAAGATTTTTCGCGGGTTTTTAAATGTTTTCGGAATTTAGGTAAATTTTTTATTTGACCAAATATTAAATAAGTTTATTAATTTTCGTATATTAATAATTTTTTCTGCCTTATATATTAGCTTTTTTTCCATTTTTATTTCGTTTTATTATGTATTTTAATAGTGTTTATTATTAATTTAAGTAGGGATATATGAAATATTGGATAAAGTTTAACCTTCGGTGGTAATTTTAACTTGTAGTTATTTTTTGAAATTCTTTTGATGATTTTGTATCGTCCGATATATTTGAAGTCGAATTTTTAGTTTGGGCGTTTTGTTTGAATATTTTTAGTGGTTAGATAAACCATTTTTCCCTTTGAAAAAATTGATCTTTGTAACCGTTCTTGGTTGTAATATTTTTTTATTTAATTTCGCCTAAATTTTAATTCCGTTTTCATTTTTGATGTAATTATTTAAGTTGTTTTGATGTTAAGATAGTTTTAATACTTAGTAGGTCTGCCCTTTGTATTTCCTTATAAACTTTTAGTGTGAAGCTAAAATTGGCCGTAGTTGAAGTCGTTTTGATATTTTTATGGTAA
The DNA here is from genome assembly GCA_004155935.1 of Monosporascus sp. GIB2. Taxonomy (NCBI): domain Eukaryota; kingdom Fungi; phylum Ascomycota; class Sordariomycetes; order Xylariales; genus Monosporascus; species Monosporascus sp. GIB2. The sequence goes on from QJNV01000218.1 coordinate 28,959, forward strand.
CTAATATTGTAGGTTATCTGGGTAATTGGTAGCTTTTTAACCTAATTATTTTGTTTATAATTAATATAATATTATAAATATGTTTTAAGTATTTAATTTTGTCGTTTTATTTGTTTATTCGTTTATAGTCGAAACGTATTAGATAATTTATGATTTAAGCCGATTTGTGTTATTAAGTTTTGCTAAAATTTAAAGGTAAACGTTATGCTTTTATTTAAGATAATTTTATGCGGTAATTTGTATACGCTAAAAATATTTTTAAAAAGAATGTATGCTATTTGCTTGGCGTTAATTTTTTCGTTATATGGTAAGAAGTAAGAAAATTTGGTAAATCGATTAACGATTACGAAGATACTATCGTAATGTATATTTGTTATCAAGTTTTTTGATAAAGGAAATTTAGTAATAAAATTTATCGTGATGGAATTTTACGGTCGCTTTGCGATTGGTAGCGGTTGTAACTTTTTATATAGTTTGTGCCATTATATTTTTGTTTTGGCACATATATTATATTACCGTATCATTTTTTATACCTTTTTTTTTATTTTTTGGAAACGGTAAAACCGTTATAGTCGTTTTAATATTTTGTTAACCTTTGGATGTTTATGTAGAACGTGTTCGTATAGTTTCCGTATTAGGTGTTTCCTGTATTTTTTAGGTATTTATGCGAATAATAGGTTGTTTTTTCGTATTTATTAAATTTCCGTATTATTTTGTGCATATTAGGTGGTATTATTTAAATTGTTATAATTTATCGTAAGCGTAATTATTATTTTATAATAATGTTAAAGATTGCATAATTAATTTTAATTATTTTTTTAAGGTTTGGTCGTTTGCTAAAAGCGTTAGTTTTACCGTTTTTCGATTTTCTTATAGATAGTAACAAAATCGTATTCCGTTAGTTTTTCCGTATAGCGAAGTTATTGTGTTATGAATTTTTTAGTTGTAATAAATCGGGTAAGATTTATATGATCCGTATAAACTTTAATTTGATATTGGTTATTTTTAAGAAAATGTTTAAATTCGCGAAATGCTTTAATAATAGTTAAAAACTTTTTGTTTGGAATAATATAACATAAGTCGAATTTTTGCAATTTGTAAGAAAAGAAAATAATAGGGTGTAATATAGCTTAATTATTTTGTTACCCGATTATTACGTTAAAAGTATAATTTAATACGTCGGTTTTTAGTTTTATTAGGCGGTTAGTATTGTATATAATTAGGATTAGTTAGTTCGTAATAGTTTTTTTAATTTGTTAAAAAAAATTTATTTTAAGCGTTTATTAAAACTTTTTCCTTTTTTTAGTAAGTTTGTTTAAGTGTATTGTTATTTGGTTAAAACTTTTAATAAACTTTCGATAGTACTTAGCGAATTTGAAAAAAGCTTGTACTTTGTTAATTATGGTAGGCGTTACTTAATCTTGTATTACGGCGATTCTCTTAAGATTTATTTTAGTATATTTAGGAGTAATAATATGGTTTAAATATTTGATTTTTTATATTTAAAATTGGCTTTTTTCTACGTTAATTAGTAGGTTAGCATTTTGAAGTAATTGTAATATCTTATAAACGTATTTTTCGTATTACTTTTTAGTTTTAGAAAAGATAAAAATGTTATCGAGGTAACAGATTACGAAGATGTCGAGGTATTTTCGAAGGACGTAGTTAATTATACGTTAAAACGTAATAAACGCGTTAGTAAATTCTATAAAGGTAATAAGGTATTTGTAAAGGCCATATTTAGTTCGAAACGTTATTTTCTATTCGTAACCTTTTTTAATTCGAATTAAGTTATATCCGTTTCGAAATTTGAAAGTAATAAATTACTCGGCTTTATGGAAGCGATTTTTATTTTATTAATTAGAGGTAACGGTATTTAGTTTTTAATAAAAATATTATTAAGTTGCCGATAATCTATAACTAATCGTAATTTGCCTTTTTTTTTAAGTATAAACAAGATAAAGTATTTAGTTAGCGATTTAAATAATTAAATCCATCCTTTTTTAAGTCGGTTTTCTAAATATTTTTGGAATATATGTAACTTTATTTTGTTAAGGTTGTAAATAGGGTAAAATTTGGTTAATGCTTTTTTTTTTAAATAGTTTTATGGGTTTATTCGTTATATTTTAATAATTTTATTTCAAGCTTTTATCGAAATAGGTGCTTATATTTATAGCATTATAATAATATATTAATTACTTTTTTTAACTTATAAAGTTATTATTATGAATCGTTATTTAATTATTATACTTTTGTTTTAATGGGCGCAATAATACGTCGTCTTTAATTGTAATGCCCATTTTCTTTTTTATATCGTTTTTTTACAGGTAGTAAGGTTTTTTTTATATTCTTATACTTATATTTATCGCTGGGTTAAAAAGAAATTTACTTAATTAGTTGTTTAATCGATTAAGGAATTATATTAACGTAATTATGTTATTCTTAAAATTATATCGTAATGTTTTAGCAATATAATATCGAAATTAGTAAATATATTTTTTTTAACGTAAAGGTGTTAAAGTAATTAATTTCGCGTTTAATTTTTCCATTATCGTAAAGAAATAATTAACTTTCGGCAATATCTGCGACATAAAGGTTCTTTTTATGTTTTTATAATAATTTCAATTAATTAATTATTTTAAGTATAATATAATTACTTTCCAAAACTCCGTTATCTACTATAGCGGTATATTAATATTTTCCGATACGTATTTTTAAGATAATAAGTTTGTTATTATTCTCGATTACTGCTAAAACCCCTTAAAGGAACTTTTATTAACTTTTTTAAGTTTCGCTATTTTGCGGTTTTTTTATAAATAGCTTTTTTTATTTAGGTATTACTCGGATTAACGTATCCGTCTTCCGAAATCGTCTATTTTATCTTATAATTATTTAATAATACATCGTTACTATTTAACCTATTTTTTTAATTAATAAATGCATACTTTATATCTTTCTGCCTTATTGCGAAACTATATTATCCGCATTTTTTGCATTTTTATTATTTTTTTTAGCTGGAGGATTTTTTTTATTTGTTACCGTATTTTTTAGTTTTATTACGTAGATTGTTTTTTTATAACGTAAACCGTACTCCATATAAGGATGTTTTCGTTATTTTCCTACAAATCCTTTATAAGTTAAGTAAAATTTGCCGAAATTCCTTTTTTTTCTTTAGGGTACATGGTAATAGTTATTTAAGATAAAGGTCGGCGATTTATTATCGTATGGTCAAATTAAGTTCTTTTAAGGCCTTTTCGTTTTTCGGATTATGCGTATACTATTTATAATGACAAAAAAGGTCCCTTTATAAGTATTACTTTCTTAAGGGCTAATTTTATAAGGCTATCTTCTAATCGATATCTTTTTAAACGTTAATAATGCGAAAGTATTAATACTATTATTTATCTTATTTATTTTTTCTAGTTTTATTTAGGAAGTCGAATTTTTTCTAGCTATCCGTATAATACGTTTATAAATAAATCTTTTCCACTTTTCGTAATCTGGATATTGTTATCGTCGGTAATAAAAAACGTATATTCGCCTATATCGGTTTAAAGTGCCGGAATAAACCGTTTCCGTTTATTCTTAATACTTTTTTAATTAATTTTTTATTATCTAAGATAATCGTCGTTGTATTTTTTTTTATTATATTCGTAAGATTGGTTATGTAAGTTTTAATAATTGTAATTATTTAAGATATTATATTATTCCGGTTTGTAAACGTTTTTTAACTTTTTTTTAGCTTTATTTTATATTTTAATTAAAAAGTTTTAAAAAGTTTTCTCCTTTTCGTATAATGGTAAAAACCTTTCCTTTATTATTATTAAATTACTATCCGGTAAGTATTAAAGTTTATAGTTTATTTTATCGAGATTTTTTAAGTAATTTACATTCAAGGGCTTTGTGACTTATTTTGCTATAATTTTAACATTCGATTTGTCGCTTATTTTGTCGTTAAATTACGTTAATTTTTATGGGCCCGGGTTCGGTCCTATAAGAGGTATTCTACCTTCGAAGTGCGCTAATATTAGCGTTATAACGTTGTTTGCTATCATATTTCCTTTTGGCCTTTCGAATTTGCTAGGTATATTATCGATTATTAATTTTTACCGTTATTACCATATAATCGGTTAAGTAATTTGGTCGATTTATTTTAAATAGTTTTTTTTGGACCTTTTTCTTTAGGCTATCAAAAAATTAAACCATTAATACTTTTTATCCTTAATTAAGTTTCGAAAGCAATTGGTTTAACTCGCTACCATAACTGGAAATAAATCTTTTCTGTCGCAACTATTAAATTTTAATTTTTACTTTCGTTTTTTCGTCTATTACTTCGAAAACTTTCAAAAAAGTTTATTCGAACTTTTTATAATTACCATAAACTTATACTATTTCCGGGTTTTGTTATTTTAAAAGTACCGTAACGTATTCCCTTATAACGGGTTCGAACTAAGTAACCGTATATCCTAAAAGTTTTTCGGCGGCAAAGTTAATTCATAAAGCTAATATAACAAATTTAATTTAAAAATAACCGGAATAAAATCGATATTAAATAAGGAATAATTATAACTTGATAAATAGTTTATTAAAAGGCTTAAACTTAAAAAGCTTTAACATTTTTTCTAACTTTTTACTAAGTACCGTTTAAATAAGTTATCCCATATTAATAAGTTTTTCTTTTAATACCTATCGGATTTATGCCAAAAAAGCCCGGGTAACCTAAAGTGTTAAACTCCGAATTATTTCGCTCGAATTAGGCGATACGTTAATTCACAAAATCCAGGCGTCAAAGGACTTCTTCTTTAGTTAAAAAAAGCGACTATTCCTTTTCGTCCAAGTTCATATTATTATCTTTTAGAATCTCGTAAGTAAGCTACTTGCTAGTAAATATATTATCGAAATATTACTTAAAATTTAACGGTACCACTAAATAAAAACTTGTAACGTATAACGGCTAAACTAATTAATTAATTATTAAACTTAAGTTAACGGGTTTATATTAACAAAATACTATAAAAAGCTAACTAATAAAATAATAAATAACTTAATTACGTTTCGTAATACCAAAAGTATCTTAAGTAACAAAGTTATATTACAAGTTAATATTATCTAACTATAAGCCTACGGGCATATATATCCTCATATCTTATTGCTAGCTTATTTCTACTTAATTAACACCCGCTAAACAATAATTAGTTATGCTCAACAATACTTAGTAAATCCCCGCTAAACACTAATCACATAACTTAACCCACTTAGGTCCTATTTCGGTCCACCTAAACCGTTTCTAGAACATCTCTTCTATCAGGTCGTAACACCTAACTGCGATATTATTATATAAAAAAAAGGAAATATAGTTTTAAGAAAAATAATATTAAATTTTTATAACCTCTTAATTAACTAGAAAACTGGTGAGGAAAAATCTAGTTTATATTTAAAAGATAAAAGAAAAAAGAAAAAGGGCGAAGGTTTTAACGTTAGATCTAATATAAACATAAACTAATATAAAAATACAATAAGTTTCTTATCCTGTAAGGAACAAAATAAACAAAAAGATAAATATTAGCGACTAATACGACGTATAGGTTTTTTTATTAAAATTATATTTAAGCATTAAATAACATTTTGAAAAAAAGCACTAGAAAGTAAATAATTTAAAAAATATAATATAATATTATTCTTAATATAAAAGCGTTTTTCGATTAAACCTAAAGATATAATTTTTAAAATATAACAAGTAAAACTGTTAAAGGCTTTTCAAAAAGCATCGATTAAATTTTACATTATATATAATTTTAATAAACTAAAGTTATATATTTATAAATAATATCTTAAAGTTAAATTATTAAATATATAAATTCAACCATTTAAAGTACTAATAATATATTATATTCTTCGTACTTAAAAAAAATACAACTAAGAATTTGTTATAAATTACTTATAGCTTAATAATACAGTTATTAAATATTAAACATTATTACTAGTAAAAGAATAATAAAAGGTTCGCTGCTATAAAACTAAGTAAATTACCACTTTTAACTTAAAGAACCGTTAAAAGCTTATTAGAAAAAAAGCAAGAGAAATAAAAAAAAACTTTCAAAATAAATTATAACTTATAGAAAAATTTAAATCCACTTATAAAACTTATTAACGTATTAGCACCTTTTTAGAAAATGATTAACTACGTCGTTAAAGAATAGTTAAAGATTTTTTTAACTTCTTATTTTAACGAAATTTTTATTTCTTTAGAAAAAAATGAAATTATAAGAAAAATATATTTATAAAAGCTTACCGATAAAACAAAACGCGAACTTATTACTTAATATAAAAAAAGGTTAATTTTAAGAATAAAAAGCTAAATATTTAAATTATATTATTACGACCAAATATATTATAATAACCTATTAAGAATTTAATTCCTATAAGAATAAAAGATAGATTATATAATTAAAACCTGTGATTACTTTTTGAATGCGCTGATTATTAACGAAAGCTTAGTTAAGTAATTAATAATATACTTATAGTTTTAGCTAACCTTTAAAGGAAAGAAAAAGGATTTAATATATACTTTAAATAAACAAAGATTTTAATAAATTAAGGTAATAAAAGATCGTTAACTAAGTTTTATTATATAAGATTTAAAGCTCTAACTTAATTTTAAAAGCAATAAGTAAAAGTACGTTTTAATAACGATAATTAAATACTAACGTAAGTAAGCTAAAATAAACTTAATTACTTATTTATATGAAATAAAAAAACGTAACTTGTGTAACCTTATTTCTAAAGACGATTTTATGGTTATTATTTTAACGTTTCGTTAATTTAAGCATTTCTTTTAAATTAACCAATATTTAAAAAAGCTTTAAATAAATTATTTAAGCCTTACCCAGTTTATTTCAACTGTAAAACTTAAATTTTAATAATTTTGTTAAGTAAAGGAATTAGCAAAATATAACTTTGTTGTTATATATTAAAACAGCGTGAAACAGAGAAAAGTTAATACCGTTAACAAAGAATAAAACAGAGAAAAAAATCAATTAAAATCTGTTATACAATTGTAAACACTATTATAAACGAAATACTAACGGCCGTAATAAAAAACAATATTACGAATAACATTTTTAAGTATACGTTATAAATATAAAGCATATAATAACAACTTACGCGGAAAAAAAAGATCTAAATAAAATATAAATTATAATAAAAAAGCTTATTAAAAATATATAAAGATTAACTAAATAGACATTTAAGGACCGATAAAACGTTAAAAGATATTTAATATATATACTACTTTCTCAAAATTAAACTCAAAATTTAACTCAAAATTTAAAATATTTTACATTAATATAATATATGTATTAAGGTAAAAATGCGATAATATAAATCGTATGAAAAGTTTTAATCGTTATTAATTATAAAACGACTATATAACTGCGTTATAACTAACTTTATATCTTAATAGCTTAGTGGTTATAAGCTTAGGTATGTCTTGTTTCGCTTATTATCTGGCCTAGGCAGCCAGCAATATACGAAAGGTAAGTAGTTTAAATCCAGCTTAGGACGACGTATTTTAGATGTTGCGCTAGCCTTAATATACGAACCATTTAGAGCTCCGGCTTCGTATCCGTATTGGCGATAATTGGAGTCGGTTGAGGACGTTTAAGCTAATCAGAAATATTATATACGTAATTATTTGTTTCCTTACCGTGTTATATATTTCTTAAATAGTTTTTGTATCTGATCCGCCTATAAGTACAGTTTTTTCGAAAGTGTTTTCCGGTTATAATATATTATTATACGGATATGTCATAATATACGTTATATACCAGGAGTATATGGACATATACGTACGTTTTACTACTAGGCGTTAGTATATCTATAGTTAAATATTTTAATAATAGCATTTTACTTTACGTAAATAATTTTATTATCATATTTTCTATTATGAAAAACCAACCTATAAGCGTATAATATAATAAAACTTTTGTAATCATAAAACGATTTAAAAAAGTTTCTAATTTTTAATAATATATTAAACATATAAACGCCGGCTAAAAAACGGACTTTTTTGAAAGGATTTTTATTATATATAATATATTAACGCCGGATAGAAACGTTTATGTAGTTAGGTCGAGAATACGATCGATAATCGATTATTTTTCGGTTCGCGTTAATTTTAGCGCTTTATAAATAACATCGGATTTAAAGGATTTACCGGCATATCGTTTGTATAAAGTAAAATAAGTAACTTATAAATAAAGTTAAATGTCGTAAAATTTAATATAGGGTTTCGTTTTTTAACCTAAATATTTAAATTTATTTATACTTATTTTATAAAGCGTTTTTTAATATTAATAATAAAATATAATTAATTAAAGTCAAGTAATTAAATTACGTTAAAAACTATTAGGTAAGTTTATATATCCGATAAGGTTGTATAATATAATATAATTATTAAAGATAAAAGTTTTTAAATTTAAAGTATATTATTAATTATAATTAAAATAAGAACAAAATCTCTTAAGTTTAAACGCTATCATCATGTATTAATAATAAAAGGTTACGAAATTATATTAAATATATTAAGTAAATAATTAACGAATAAAATGCCATATAGGTCTACTATTTAGATTAAGATATTTAAAGGCGTTCGAAAAATAAAACTAGTTTTTTATTTTCGATTATTACCAAAATATTATTCGATACAATGAGCAAGATATTACGTAGTTACGATGTTATTTTATTTATATATTTTTGTAATTTTTATATAAATCTTAATGCTTTTTAAAATACTCTTATTCGGTATATATCGAAAATTCAATGTTATTATAGTTATATTATTAAAAAAAACTTCTTTAACAGTGTTTCTGACGCGCTTAGAGTTATTATAACGTCCGATAAGTATAAATTAGAATTTGTTGTAATTTATTTCACGTTATTTAATTTTATAATCGTTCTCCTTTAATGTGAATTTTTTTAATTATGTTTATACTAATCGTTTTTCCGTTAACTCTAGCGGGTTTTATTCCCCGCCCTCGAAAGCCCTCAAAAGGATTAAAACAATAATAAGATAAAACCGTGATTTATATAAAAAAAAGAAGATTATTAAGTTAATTCGCTGCCAAAAATAGTTAAAACGGTTAAATTTGTAATAAAATACTAATTATTATTATAATACAACGTTATTATCTTTAAATAAAAATTAGGTAATTATGCGAAATAAATTATAATTTAAACAAACGTCGGGAAATAAAGAATAAACGTTTTTTAAAAGCATAGCTATTTATTAAATAAAAAGATAAGCTTTTATGGTCCAAAAAAACGATAGTGGAATAATATAGCTAATAACGGCTGAAGATAATCGTTGTAAAAGGTTTAAAACAAAAAACGGAAATTTAGCGTTTGCGGCAAGTCCGGACATAGGGCGCATATTTATGAAGAAATTATAAAGACGTTTAGCGAAAAAAGTTTAACTAATTTAAATTTATAAAATATATTATTATTAAGTACTTTAGGTTAATTAATATAAGGTATTTAAAAAAAGGCGCTTATATATGTTACGCGGATATTTCTAATACGTTATTATAAATTATATTAATTATTTAGTCGTTTATAGTATTTAAAACAAAGTATTTACCTTAGTTTTATAAAGTCCTACTTTATAGGTAATTCCCGACAAATTTTACCTAATAAACCTTAAGGATAAATCTCAAATGCGTATAAAAAGCTTTACGAACTTTCGCTAATCTTATAGCTCGATCGTTATATAATAAATTTTCGAATTACTTTTAGTATTGTAACTTAGCACATTATAAAATTCGTGTGCAATACCGGTAGTCCCTACTGGTAAATTGTTTAATAAAAGTATTTTATTTAACATAATTAAATCTTATAACAATACTGAACTAACGAAAAATATTAATAATTTTATCGACCCGAATAATATTTCTTAAAATTATCTCTTTAATCTTTATATTTTAGCAAGGAGATTCTTCGCGAAATTAACTGTAATAGAAATATATAAAACTTTTTATTAAATAATATAACAATTTTAAATATCCTATTAGTAATTAAAAAAAGAAGAAAAATAACGAGTTAAAATTTACTAATACTTAAAGTTTAAAAAGTTAAAAGATAAAAGAATTACGGGCGATATTTTACTAAATTATTCCGACTATCGAAAAAGCTTTTAAAATAGCAAGAAAAATAGACGTAAATAAAAGCTATAAAAGAGATAAGAAATAAAACTTAAAAACTAAAACTTTAATTTATTATTTTATATAATTTTATTAATACAATTAAGTTTTCTTAAAATATATAACTTATAATATATATTTATTTTATTAAACATATTTATTAATACGAGACGTAATTAACTTATTTTTAATTATTTAAATTTAAATAATACTTTTATTTTATATAAACTAGTAGTTTAAATTTCACAATTAGTTTTTTAGCCTAGTCGTTATTTTTAAAAGATTTTCGATAATTATTAACGTATTATATAAGCGAGTTAAGGGTATAAACGAGGTTGTTAATTTTACGACCTTTTTATTAACTCTTTTTATTATATCATATTTTATTATTATTTATATAAAAGGATTTAAGAAATTTAACATAGATTTAATCGTTAAAGCTATAAAGCAGAAGGCGAAATAAATTATACGAAATTTATATTATTATATAGCGTTTATATATCTATTTTAAAGATTTAATATAACAGTATAATTATACGATACGACGTTACACTTAATTCGTAAAACGTAAACTAACTGAAAAAAATCGATCGCCTAACAAACTTTTAACTTATATATAAAAAAGCTTCCTATTTAATTTTAACATATTAAAAATATAATAAGTTTATTACTTACATAACGTACCATAAAATACATTTAAATTAATTAAGTATTTAATTTTGTTAACCGGTAAAAAGACTTATAACGTATTTATATCGAAAAGTAAAGTATTTAAAAATAGTTTTTAAATTTAAAATATTCCCTAAATAGTTGAAACTTATTTAAGCTATAAGTGCAAAATACGATATCGGTGAAAAAGCTATTTATAATTTCGACGAAATTCTATTTTTAGTAAGATTTTTTTTTTTACAACAACCGGTAAAGTTATTATTAATATTAAAGAATATAAAAATCTTAAATAAGTTAAAAAAGAGAATCGAAATAAATTTATTTAAGTATACGTTTTTAGTTCTTACATTTAAACCCTACTATGAAGAATTACTAAGCTTAACTAAGTGTTAATCGTATTTTGATAATCTGTACTTTTGTATTATATCTTAAATTAATTGGATTTATCTAGTACGTCTTTAATAAAACTTATTATAAGTAAGGTGTTATGGGTTCGAGCGTAAATGCCTTAGAGTAAAGCGTTATACGAGTTAATCAATTAGGTATATGCCAACGTACCGAATTCTAATACGTTTTTTTACAGTGCGTATATAGTAAACTTTGGAAAAACTGCTAAAAAATATCATAAAAATAAATAAAAATAATTCGTACGGTATAAAATTAAACTTATAACTTTTTATATTAAAGTAAGTTCGTTTTATACGTATGTCGTTATATAATGTAATTATTCTCTTTATTTTACCGATTCGATTAGGTAATAATAAACGTACGGGAGTAATTCTTTTCGAAATATTTCGAAGCCGCCTGGTTATTAATATGCGAAAACGGCTTATATAAGTTAATTTATTGCGTTAAAGATTTTTCAGTTTTAAATAAGCGTTTTATTTTTAATAGTAATATTAGTAAGTGATTAAGGCTTAAGTTTTTTAGGTTTTTCCTATTTTTTAAAAAGCTAGAGGGCGAAGATTTTAATCCGGCGGGTTCGGGGACATCTGTTAGTTATAAGCTCCATATTGTAGTTAATTATGACCGGGTTATTATTAAGCTTTTATTTAGCGATATAGGTTATAGGATTTATATTTTAAAAGTAATTTTACGGGAGGTTAAAGCTTTAAAACTGGTAGGTAAGCGGATAATTTTAGGTAGTTATAAAAGAATACCGCGGTTATCGTTATTTGTAACAACAGGATTTAGAAAGGGAACATACTTTATTCCTGTATAAAAAATATTTAGCGAGATTATTTTTTCGCTAGTTATTTTAACTAAATGTTAGGTATTTATTAAACTTTTTTAAGTTCTAAATTAATAATAAACTTAATATATACTATTTAGTTCAACTATTTGATAAGCCGGTTAGTAAGCTTTTTATATTATTAACGGATTTAATTTTAATTCGGCTTTTTAAATTTTTTAACGTATATAGTGGTATTTAACGCGTATGTAACGTTTTTTCTATAATGTGGTAAATTTTTCTGTTTATTTTCTTATACCGTTATTATTTTTAAAGATGGTAATGGGGTTTTCAGGTATAAAGTTAAGTTTTTTAGAAAAGATGCATACGCTGCCCGTTTTAATGGTTACGGTATTTAACGTTACGTATTTAATTTTTAAGATATATTTCATATCAATCTGTTATCGTTTTAATATTTATATTATCGGAGTCCCCGTTATAAATTAAATATAAGTGGTAATAAAGTTAATTATTTTAACATTGTAAATAAATTTTATATTTATTATCATAAATAGTTTTAGCTTTTTGTAAACGTAATAGGGGTATAATTCATTCAGTTTGCGGTATTAGATAAATAATTTCGAAGTACCTTTTAAATTTTTTAAAAGTTGTTTTTTTTCTAGTACTTAAACGACTCGTTATTTATAGAACGTATTTCCGTAGACGTTATAAAAGTTATATCCGGTTTCGTTATATAATTAAATAAGTTAAATTTGTTAACGAGGTTTGCGTAACCGAATATATTTTATTTGTTAGTTTCGTTTTTAAAGCTTATTAAGTAATTTAAATGCTTTTTAATAAAAAAGGTCGGTTTTACCTTTGTATTATTAAATTCCAAGCTTGCTAATATCTTATTAATATATTATTTTTAATTAAGGCGTATATCGCCCATTTCGAACGATTTAACGATTCGTATACCGAGGTACTAGGCGTCCGCTCCGAGGTCGGTTATAGGTATCTCTCCGGTAATAGCTTTTATTATACTTTTCAGGCGTATTTTATTAGACGCCGAAAAGTAGGAAATTGTCGACGTTAAGCTTATAATATCGTAAGTCTGGCGGTTAAGATATATTATATAATCCGATTAGAATATCTTAAAACCGAACTTAACGAGTATAGTTAAAAGTATAAAATTAAAACGCTATTTCTTATTTAAATAAGTATTAAAGTATTTTTATATTATAGGAAACCGTTTTATAAAAATCGCTTTTTTAAGTTACTATTTAAGTAGGTGATAATAAAGTTAATCTACTAAATAAACCATTTTAAGGATGGTGTAAGTGCTATAAATATGCGCTAATACATTACGCGTACGGTATTTATAGCCGTTTTGTTATAGTTTTCTCTTTTTCGTTAAGTAAAACCTTTCGTATAATTACGAGCCTTTTATTTTTTAAGCTCGCCTATAAACGTGTATTTTTTCTTTAAAACCTATTTGACGTTAATTAGGTGGCCCCCAATAGTTTTAGTCGCTGGTCGGAAGGTAAAGGTACTGCGTTACAGGTTTTGCTTAATCTTTTTATTAATAGTTTTAACCTATATATCCTATTTAAGGCTTACTATCGCCTTTTTAAAATTTAAGGCGTCGCTATCTACGTTATAAAAGTGGTATGTGTTATCGTTAAGTATGTTGTATACGTATAGCTCTGCGTAGATTTGTTAAATTATGTTTAGATTATTTAGATTTTTATAAAAATCGTTCTCCGATTTATTAAAATTAAGGTTATAAATGTTTTAATAATTACATTTTTAAATTAAAACCTTTATAATTTCGTAAGTGCGAATATATAATATAATAAAATAACGTACATCTTTTAATATTTAAAATTTATAATTATAAATAGTTTAATAACTTATATATAAGCTTTTAATATCTAGTACGTTTAATTTTTCAGTTCTAATTTGGTAACTTTCGTTAATAAGAATAATATAAGAGTTATCTATAACGCGAAAATAAGTATTATCTAATTCATTAACGTCCGCGTTATTTAATATTTTAGTATAATATTTTTACGGCGTAACGCCGTTTACTATAAATGGTTTTATACGATTAAACGTATAAATTATAAGCTTTATAATATAATCCTAAAAATAAATCGGAATACGTACTTAAAATATTATAACGCGGACGGAGTTTTATACAAATCGTATATTTCGTTTTAAAGGATTATTCCGATAATAATTATAAGAGTTATAGTTAATATGGTTAATCTTATTAGTATTATTGAAAGCTTTATAAGGCCTATCCTAAATTCCCTTTTCCGTTAATCTGGAGGGTTTTAATTAATTTATTTTTTAATATTAACCTAGTTTTTACATTTATTACATAATTACAAAAGTATTATTAAATTTCGTTCTTTATTTTATATGTTTTAAAAACGCGATATTAATTAAAGTTGTTTATAATTAAATTATAATGCGTATTTCCGTTTAAGCTAGCTAGCTTAAATTGCCTGATGTCGTATTAAAATAGTTTTCCTACTTATATTTTTCGTTTATAAGATTATTTCATGGAAACTTTAATAATTTTCTGTGAGGTGCTAGGGTGTGAGGTGCTAAGAATGTACGCGTCAGGGCTACGTCACGAGCTCGATGCAGGGGTTGGCTATATATATAAGTGGTTTCCCCCCAGAAATGGAGGGGAAGTGTCAGGTTTTAAACTGTTCTCAATAAATGGGTTACCTTGCCACTCTGACCTCCCAACAACACCTGACATTTTCACGCGATTGTAAATTTGTTAAACGAAAGATTTAAGGTTTAATTCGTTAAAATTAATTCTTATAGTTAGTCGGATTGTTTATTTTAGTTATATATTATTAACATAGTATAAACAGCGGTGCTAAAAGGTTAGCTTTTTTATAATATCCTTAATTATTAAAACCTTGCCGTTAAGTATTATAATTGTTATAAACTTTTCCGCATTTTTTTTATTTTACTTTTTGTTATTTCCAGCGCGTACATTTAATTTTTAATATTAGGGTTTCTTATAAAGGGTTTTTGCAACCGTAGATTTTAAAAACGAACCTTATTTATATATATCGATAATTATTAGTTGCGTACTATTGCTATAAATTAAATAATTTTGCTTAAGCTATTTTCCACATTTATAAAAGTTTTCGCTAGAGAAAATACGTAGGGAAAAAAAATAGTATATATAACGTTTACCGTAGGGTTATAAAGCTATATTCGCCTTTAATACCGTTAAGGTTTTAAGCGACCGTATTAATTATATTTATACGTACGGTCTTTTTTTTTAGTAACGATTAGAAATGCCTTATCTTGTATAATTATATACTGTTTCGGCAAGTAATTTTTTACAGTATTAGTTATAAATGTAATAATTTTTAAATCCTAAAAAACTTCGTTTTTATTTTTTTTTATGTTATAAAATTAAACGATTAAAATTTATAGTTTTTCTCGACTATATTCGGGTTCGTTTTAGGAAATGGCGCTTTTTGAAACCTGATATTACTATTTTATTATCTAATTCAATAGTTTTATAATATTAATTAGTTTGGATCGGTTAATTTTAGTAACGTAAGCGGTTTAACAATTTTTCAAAAGTTAATTATATATATCCTTTAAGCTGTTAAGGATAAAATAAGGTTTTAATTAATATTAAACAGTATTATTGTTATTATTACGGCCGTTACTTTAATTCCGTTATTTACTATTATTATTATTATTATTATTATTAACGGAAATACAAGCAAGCGTAATACATAAACGAACGCAACATTTTTTGGCATTTTGTAATAATAAATTTAAATAACTTAATAACACTATATCGTATTAATTAAAATAAATCGGATTTTTTTCGCTATATATATTTACAGCTTTATCATAAGTACGCGCATTATATCCGGGCTTGCCGTAAGTGTTATATTTGCTTTTTTTCGTTTTAACTTTTTGCGACGATTACCTTTAGCCGTTGTTGGCTGTATTTTTTTTATTACCCCTTTCTTTTTTGGTAAAAAAAGCTTATTCTTTTTATATAATAAATATCTTTTTTTTATAAACGTTTATTTTTAGTTTTTTAACGTTTGCTTAAGATGTAGTTAATTTGGTGTAATTAGGCGGTTTTTTATTTAAAAAAGTAACTTTATGTCAAAATATTAGCTGATTTTTAGTTAAAAGATTTACCGATTTACCGACTTTTATTAGCCAATTACCTTGGTAATTTTTAAATTTCTTTTTGTAAATAACATGTTTGTTTTATCGTTTTACGAATATTTTTTAAGGGTTTTCGCGGGCGGGGAAATAAAATTAGCGGCGGTTAACGAGAAAACGGTTAGTGTAAGTATAATTAAAGGAATTACGAATTGAAAAATAAGGTATTAAGATCGAATCAAACGGGATTAATTACGGCAGATCCGGTTTTAATATTAATATATGTTATAGTAATTTTAAACGCGTTGTAAAAGCTGGGAAAGAAATTTCTTTTGGCAATATAAGTATGATAGTATCGTATTAAGTTTTCGATATATAACGAATACGCACGTTTTAAAAAAGAAAAAATAAAATACGTTAAAAGGTTAAAATTTATGCGAAAACTATTCGGGTATATTAAATGTAATAATGGCGTAATTGGCGTAATACTTTTTAAATTTTATCGAATAATAACTATCGTAACCGTTGAAATTAAGGAAATGTTTCGATTTTTTCGTACGCGTTCGAATATGTTAATCGAAATATTAAATGTATTTTAAATTTAATTTGTTCGTTATTTAATTATTATTACTTAATGCGATTTTTTAAGCGGTTATTAATAATAAATTATTACGATATTATGTTTTAAAATAATTCTTTCTTATTATAAAAATAAATAACGGTATAATTTAGCTTTAAGAAATTATAATTTAAATAATTATAATTTATCTTTTTACAAAGTTTATTTAAAATTTTTACGTTTTTCGGTGTTGGTAATTATTATACTTATATTATAAAAAACTTTATTAAAAATCTAGTTTCCTCGGAATTTTAAAAAGTTTTTTATAATGCCGTATTTTATGATAATATATAACGGCTAGGTTGATTAACTAATTATTAAACCTAAGTCGACGGGTTTATGTTGGTAAAGTATTATGAGAAACTGAGTAATAAATAACTTAATTACGTTTCGTAATACTAAAAGTGTCTTAGGTAACGAAGTTATATTACAAGTTATCGTTATCTAATTATGAGTTTTTTGGGCGTATATATATTTTTGTTACTTTTTTGCGATCCGACGGAGCAGTTCGGATTTTTTTATTTAAATGCATATTATTTTTTTACGATCCGGCGGAATAGTTCGGATCCTTTTGTTTAAATGTATATTATTCCCGTAATTGATCCATTTGAATCTTATTTCAGTTTTAATGCAACCGTTTCTACGACCTTTACTGGTTAACCCGTAACACGATTTCTCTTTTTTCAAATTTTCGTCCCGAAAATTCCTAATTGGAAATAAGTACTCCTTATTTTATTATATCCGGTCGTATTAGCAAATCTCGTAAACCTCGCGCCTATAAGGAAAAAACGATATCGAAACGTAACCAAAAAAAAGAAAAGGAGACGTTTATTCGTTTCGTTATTAACTTTGGCTTTGAAATTATGCCTTATATTTTTTATTTCCGTATTAAGGATAAATGCGTTATATCCGATAACGTATTTTATTACGATAACTATATTCGCAAAAAACAATATTATAATAATTTTGATATTTCTTTAATTTCGTTAAAAAATATTAATAACGAAATAAAACGTTTTAAATTTAAAAAGTTATTCGTTCGTTAATAATTACGCGATATTTAAAAAAAACTAAAAGTTATTTTGCGTTGTTTAAATAAAACTTTATCTCGTTTAAATCGTTCTAGTATATAGCAAAAGCTTTTTCGCAAAAAAGGAATTAACATAGTTAACCGGGAACTTTAATCCTTAAATAAACTAAAGGAATAAGAGAAAGCGGAAAGATTAGTAGTTGAAAAGTAACGTCTTAAAATTTCGCTACTTGTTTTTATTTCCGATTAATCGTTACCTAAAAGGTTTTTTCTAATTTTAATTAGAAATCTTTTTTACGAAATACCGCTATTAATGGAAATTCTTTAATAAACGTTAAACGCTAACAAAGTTTTTAACGGGTTCTTAAAAAGTTTTGGCATTTAAATAACTTTTTCATTTAACTAAATATTAAATAAGTTTATTAACTTTCCGTATATTTAAAACTTTTTCTTCCTTATATTCTTATTTATTTTCTATCTTTATGTTATCTTATTTAGTATATACCTTAATAACATCCGTAGTTAGTTTAAGTAAGAATATATAAAAATTTAAATAAAGTTTAATTTTAAGCGGTAAATCTAATTAATAATTATTATTCAAAATTTTCTTAATAATTTTATATGGACCGTTATATTTAAAGTTAAACTTTTAACTTCGGCGTTTTGTTTAAATATTTTTAATAGTTAAGTATATTCTTTTTCCTTTTAAGAAAATTAATCTTTTTAACCATTTTTAGTTATAGTATTATTTTTATTTAATTACGTACGAACTCGATTTCCGTTTTTATTTCCTAATATAGTTACTTAAGTTATTTTAATGTAAGAATTATTTTAATATTAAATAATCCTTTTTTTTATATTTTTTTATAAACTCTTAAAATAAACCTAAAATTAACTATGGATAAAATCGTTTAATATTCTCGTAATAACTAATATTATAAGTTATTTATATTATTAATAATTGCTTAACCTAATAATTTTATTCGTAATTAATATAATATCGTAAATACGTTTTTAATATTTAATTTTGCCGTTTTGTTTATCCGTTTATTTGAGGTCGAAATACGTTAAATAATTTATGATTTAAACCGATTTATATTATTAAACTTTGCCAAAATTTAAAAGTAATCGTAATTCCTTTATTTAAGATAATTTTATATAGTAATCCGTATATACTAACAATATTTCGAAAAATGATATATGCTATTTGTTCGGTATTCGTATTTTCGTTATAAGGTAAAAAATAAGAAAATTTCTTAAATTAATTAACAACTACGAAAATATTATTATAATATATGCCCGTAGTTAAATTTTTTATTAAAGAAAATTTGGTAATAAAATTTATTACAATAAAATCTTATAATCGCTTTACGACTGGGAATAATTATAATTCTCCGTAAGGCTTATATCGTCGTACTTTTACTTTAGTACAAATGTCGCATTTGATTTTCTACATTATATTTTTCATTTTAAGGAAATCGTAAGTACGTTAAAGTTGTTTCAAGCTTTTATAAATCTTTAAATATCCGTATAATAAGTATTTATATATTTTTCGTACTAAGTCCTTTTAATATTTCTTTAAAACCTATAACTTATTTATTTTTCGGATAGATTATCGTTATATGTTTTAGTTTTTTAGTATATATCTTAAGGTATTACCCGTATTATCGCGATTTATCGTAAGCATAAATATCTTTTACCAGTAATATTAAAAACTACATAATTAATTTTAACCATTTTTTCTTTAAGGTTTGGTCGTTTATTAAAAGTATTAGCTTTTTTATTTTTGAGCTTTTACCATAAATAATAACAAAATTATATTCCGCTAATTTTTCCGCATATCGAAATTATCGTATTATAAATTTGGTCGTAATAAATCGGATAAGATTTTTATAATTCGTATAAACTTTAACCTAATATTAATTACCTTTAAGAAAATATTTAAATTTACGAAATATTTTAATAATAATCAAAAACTTTTTATCGGGAATCGTATAACGTAATTTAAATACTTATAACTTATAAGAAAAAAAAAGTAACAAACTATAATATTTCTTAATCGTTTTATTATCCAATTATTACGCTTAAGGTATATTTTAACGTATCGGTTTTTAGTTTTACTAAGCGGTTTAAATCTTACATTATTAATACTAGTTAACTAGTAATAATTTTTTTAATCCGTTTAAAAAACTTTTTCTATTTTTAGCGTTTATTAAAACTTTTCTTTTTTCCGTATAAATTTATTTAAGGGTATATTATTCGGCTAAAATCTTTAATAAATTTTCGATAGTAATTAGCAAATTTAAAAAAAGCTTATATTTTTTTAATTATAATAGGCCTTACTTAATCTCGTACTACAGCGATTTTCTTAAGGTTTATTTTGATATATCTAAAAGTAATAATATGGCCCAAATATTCGATTTTTTGGATATAGAACTAACTTTTCTTTACGTTAATTAGCAAATTAACGTTTTAAAGTAATTATAATATTTTATAAGTATATTCCTTATATTATTTCTTAGTTTTTAAGAAAATAAAGATATTATCGAGGTAATATATTACAAAAAAATATTAGGGTATTTTCGAAAGATATGGTTAACCATACGCTAAAAGGTAATAAGTACGTTAGTAAATCCTATAAGGGTAATAAGGTACTTATAAAGGCCGTACTTAATCCGAAACGTTATTTTTTATTCGTGGCTTTTTTTAATCCGAATTAAGTTATATTTATCTTTAAAGTCGAAAGCGGTAAATTATTACGTTCTATAAAAACGGTCCTTTATTTTATTAATTAAGGCTAATAATATTTGGTTTTTAATAATAATATTATTAAACTGTCGATAATTTATAACTAATCGTAATTTCCCGTTCTTTTTTAACATAAAAAACATAAAGTAACTAGTTAATAATTTAAATAATTAAATTTATTTTTTCTTAACTCGATTTTTTAAATATTTTCGAAATGCATATAACTTTATTTTATTAAAATTATAAATAAGATAAAATTTAATAAATATTCCTTTTTTTAAAACAATTTCATAATCTTATTCGTTATGTTTTAATAATTTCGTTTTAAGCTTGTTTTGAAATAAACGTTTATATTTATAATATTATGGTAGTACATTAGTTAAATCGTTTAATTCCTAAGGCTATTATTGTAAATCGTTATTTAATTACTGTAATTTTGCTTTAATAATAATAAAAATACGTCGTATTCGTTTATAATACCCGTTCTTTTTTTGTATCGTATTTTTATAAGTGTTAAGGTTTTTGTTATATTTTTATGCTTACGTTCGTTACCGTTTTTAATCGAACGTTAAAATTTTTATTGTTTTTTTTTATGTTTATCGTTAAGTTATAAAATAAATCTTACCTAACTAATTACTTAATCGATTAAGGGGTTGTATTAACGTAATCGTGTTATCCTTAAAATTATATCAAAATTCTTTAATAATATAATATCAAAATTAATTATTATATATCTTCCTAATATAAAAATATTAAGATAATTAATTTCGCGCGTAATTTTCCTATTATTATAAAGAAAAAGTTAGCTTTTGGCAGTATTCACAATGTAAAAGTTCTTTTTATATCTTTATAGTAATTTAAATCGGTTAACTATTTTAGGTATAATAGAATTACCTTTTAAAGCTCTGCTATTTACTATAACGGTATACCAATATGTTTTAATTCTTATTTTCAAAATGGTGGGATATTCGTTATTCCCTATCATTACTAAAGCCCTTTTTGGGAGCCCTTATTAGCTTTTTTAGGTTTTCCTCGTTTAGGTATTATTCCAGTTAACGCATTTATTTTTTTAATTGTCCGTTCGGTTTCGTAATTATCTAATAATATACTGTTACTATTTGGCTTATACTTCCAGCTAATAAATACGCGTTTCGTATTTATTTACATCGTACTGGAATTAAATTATTCGACTTTTCTGTAATTCGATTATTTCTTCCAATCCAAATATTTATTTTATTTTTATCATAATTCTCGATCTTATTAAATGAACTATTTTTTCATAACATGGATAAAATTTAATATAAAGGTATTCTTATTATTCCCTTATAAATATTTAATAAATTAGGTAAGTTTTATTACGATTTCTTTTCTTTTTTCGGAATTTATAATAATAGCCATTTCGAAAGAAAAGTCGGTAATTTATTATCGGATAGCTAAATTAAATCCTTTTAAGGTTGTTTCGTTTTTCGGATCGTATATATACTATTTATAATAGCAAAAAAGATCTTTTTATAAGTATTATTTTTCTAAAGGCCAGCTCTATAAAGTTATTTTCTGATCGATATTTTCTCGAAAGCAAATAATACAAAAATGTTAATACCATTATTCGTCGCATTTACTTTTTTTTATTTTATTAAGAAAATCGAATTTTTTTTAACCATCTACGTAATACGTTTATAAATAAAATGTTTCCATTTTTCATAACTAAAACATTATTATCGCTTATAAAAAAAATTATATTTTCGTCCGTATTAATCTGGAGTACCAGGGTAAACGCTTTTGGTTTATTCTTAATAGTTCTCTAGTTATTTTTTTATAATTTAGGATAATAGTCGTTAATATTTTTTCAATTAAATGCGTAAAATCGGTTATTCGAAATGTTATCGTATTCCGGCTTATAAAAATCTTTTAGCTTTTTTTAAACCTTGTTATATTTTTTAATTAAAAGGTTTTACGGGATTTTTTCTTTAACGTATTATAACGAAAATTTTATCTTCCTTATTATTCGGTATTTATTTAATAAGTATTAAAGTTTATAATTTATCTTATCGTGGTTTTTTAAGTAGCCTACATTCCGGGGCCTTATAATTTATTTTACCGCAATTCTAACATTTAATACGTCGCTTATTTTATCGTTAAATAACGCTAATTTCTATAAATCCAGATTCCGTCCTATAAAATATATTTTATCGTCGAAGCGCACTACTATTAATATTATAGCGTAATTTATTATCATGTTTTTCTTTAACGTTACGCGTTTGCCAGGCATATTATCGGTTATCGATTTTTATTACTATTACGATATAATTGGTTAAATACGTTAATCGATTTTCCTTAAACAATTTTTTTAATTTTTTTTCTTTAGGCCGTTAAAAAATCGAATTATTAAAGCTTTTTGTCCCCAATTAAGTTTCGAGAATAGTTAAATCAATTCGTTACTATAACTTAAAGCGGATTTTCGTTATCGTAATTATTAAATCTTGATTTTTACTTTCGTTTTTTCGTTTACTACTTTAAAAGCCTTTAAAAAAGCCTATTCGAACTTTTTATAATCGCTGTAAACTTATATTACCTTTAAGTTTTACTGTTTTAAAAGTATTATAACGTATTCCCTTATAGCTAATTCGAACCAAATAACGGCATATCCTAAAAATCGTCCGGCGGTAAATTTAACTCGCGAAATAAACGTAACAAATCGAATTAAAAAATACTCGAAGTAAGATTAATATTAAATAAAAAACAGTTATAGCTTAATAAATAATTTATTAAAAGATTTAAACTTAAAAGGTTTTAACATTTTTCCGGGTTTTTTGCTGGATACCGCTAAGGTAAGCTGGTTTATACTAATAAGTTCTTTACTTAGTATTTATCGTATTTATTTTAAAAAGGTCCGAATAATTTAAAATGTCAAAGTAAGTTTCGAATTATTTCGCTTTAATTATCCGATACGTTAATTCATAAGGTTTAAACGTCGAAAAACTTCTTCTTTTATCAGAAAAAACAACTATTCATTTTTATCGGATTTCATATTGTTATTTTCGGGGACCTTATAAACGAGTTACTTGTTAATAAACGTATTATCGAGATATTACTTAAAATTTAACGGTATTATTAAATAAAAACTTGCAACGTATAACGGCTAAGTTAAATAATTAATTGTTAAACTTAAGTTAACGGGTTTATATTAGCAAAGTACTATAAGAAACTAAGTAATAAGTAACTTAGTTACGTTTCGTAATACTAAAAGTATTTTAGATAACGAAATTATATTACAAACTATTACTATCTAACCATAAATCTTTTAGGTATATATATCCTTTTGTTGCTTTTTTGCGATCCGACGGAACAGTTCGAATTCTTTTATTTAAATATATATTGTTCCTTTGCGATTCGACAGAATAATTCGCATCTTTTTGTTTAAATGCATATTGTTCCCGTAACTAATCTACTTAAATCCTGTTTCGGTCTTAACGCGACCGTTTCCACGACCTTCACTAGTTAACCCGTAACATAATAGCTCGAATAAGCTCGAATTACTTATGAAATATTTCTAGATTTTTATATAATATTTATTCATAATTAATTTTTTAATTTAGACGCGTTTAAACTTTTTGTTATTATTTAATAAAGTTAGTTATTTAGTTAATCCCGATATGGTTTATAACGCGTTTTATAAGTAATAAATTCGCCATATTTTAAAGATGTTTACATTAGATAAGAAACGTTTGCGCATTTAAATTAAGAATACGGTCGATAATCGATTTCTTTTCGATCAGCGTTAATTACTGCGAATTAAGAGTAATATCAGTTCGGGCGCATTTACCGTTAAAACAGTATATTATAGTAGAAGATACGACTTTATAAATAAAATTAAGTTTTTTATAATTGAGTTTTAGGTTTCGTTTTTAGCCTAAATAGCTTGGTTTATTTTCGTTTTTTTTGTAAGGTATTTTACAACGTTAGTGTTAAGAAATAAACGATTAAAGATAGATAGGTGAAATGATTAAAAAAGTGTTGTACTCGTTTATATGTTACGCTTACTTATATTATACATTATTATTATTATTATTATTTTAAGGTTTACGATACCTTTTTAATAAAGAATTATATTTCTTATAATTCTCGTAAAAAGCCTCGTTTTTAACCTTTTAATAAGCTTTATCCCCGGAATTATTTTTATTTTTACTATTACTATTATGACTTTTATTTTTTTAGCTTTTAGTGAAATAGCTTTACTTTTTGTACTTATCGTTATTGTTTTCGTTTTTAAGGTTTTATTTTTGATAATGGAATTTATTATTAAAATTATTTATCAGGCGGTAGATAATAAAACCGGTTTTCTGAAATATTAAAGTTATTATCCGATATTAATTATTCGCCGTATTTTTAACAGCGGGTAAAATTATCGTAATCTGTTAATTCTTACCTAATTTTATGCCATTCTTTTATTATTCGGCTTAACTTTTAGAATTTAGTAATAAATGTAATTAGGTTTTTGCCGTCGTAACAATATTAACCTCGTCTTTTCCAAAGGTAACGTTAATAGGTTTTTTAATCGCAGCGTAAATTTTACGAAAGGTTTTTAACATTTTCGTACCTTTTTAATTCCGGTAATAAACTTTAAAAGTATCCGACGGGTTATTTTAGTAATTACTTTCATTAGACGTACCTTGTTAAAGTAGAAAGTTTTGTATTTTTCATATTATTTAGTTTTTAAATATTAAGCGTTTTTTTAAAAAAACTTTAATTTTTAAAGTCTTTTAGGTAATTTTCATTATTTAGAGTAAAATCGAAACTTCTTTAACGAAATTTGGAATTTTTCTTTTTGATTATTCTTTTTTAGGCTTTTTTTTTATTTTTTATAACCTTTTTTATAGTTGTTATTATTATTATTATTATTACTTAAGTCGCGTTTTTCGTCCGAATTAAAATTAAAAAAAAACGAAAAAAAACTACAAAATGACGAAAAGTTATTACTTTCTTCCCTTTTACAGTTACCGTCGCTGTTACGGCCACCATTAATTATAAACGAAAGCGAACGAAATATCGACGACGTGGACGATAATATTTTCATACGCTAACCGTTACCAGGTAAGGGCAAATCGCCTTAAAAAGTAAGATAAAAAAGTAACTAAAACGCTTTTTTTCCCTTTTATTTTTGCTTATATATTTAAGGTATTTTAGGTTTTTGATAATAATTCTAAACTTATTATTAAACTTGCTAGAAAATCTTGAAAATTTCTCTTTTATTAACGGATTAAGATTATTACCAGAACTACCGAAACGGGAATTAATTCTACTTATTAATAAATCTCCAAATCGTTATAACTTATTTCTATATACTTAACCTATATCAATAACTTCGCGGAGTTATTTTTTTATAACCCGGAATTTTTTTTTAAGTTTACTTTTAATTGGCAGCTAAAGCTTTTAAAAGCCGGCTAACTTGGTATCGTAAATAGTTTGCCTTAAGGTAAAGGCGTTCCTAATCGAAATTAAATTCGTTTAAGTTAGTAAAAAAACCTTAAAATCTTTTAAAAATATCGTTCTTATTAAACTTTATCGCAATTAACTAATAGCTAACGTTTCCCACAAGCCAGTCGGACACCTTTTAGCACCTCTCAATAACTAATCTAAATAACTCAACTATAACAGATTTAATTAGTATAATTGACGGTATTCTTTATCGCTAACTATATCTACAACTTTTAAACTAATGCACGCATTATATTAAAACCTATTACGGACGCTATATCGCTATTCGTTCCTTTTAATTCGTATGCGACGGCTATTATTAATTTCTTAACCGTTATAAAAATTTTTTATCGTATATTGCAAGTATTCTTTTTTATTAAAATTCTTTTTTATTAAAATTCTTTTTTTTAATAATTATATATACAAGATCGAATTATTGCTCCGATAAGTTCTATAATACCACGACGCGCTCCCTAATGGGCCCCCTAACGAGCTTTCGACGCACCTTATAACAAGCTTTATAACCTTGCCCCGCAACCTTACAACGCGCCTTTTAGCGCGCCCTTTAACGCGTCTTTTAACCTTTTAATACGACGTATTTTGAGATTTTCTTTTACGTATTAAGGCCGTATAAAAAACGCTTACGTATACGGGTTAGGAATTAGGTCGGAAATAGGTATCTAATCGGTCGGCTTTAATTCTTACGGAATAGGGGTAATATTAACTTAAACGCGTTCGGGGATAATCGGTCGCATATAGGTTAGCAGAAAGGAATGGTAATATATATCTGCAACAAACCTTAATATAATATGTGCATTTGTTCCAAAGTTATATATACGGTTAGTAACAAAAAATATAGTTAATTTAATTTAAATAGATATGTTGTAGTTAAGTTATTTGGATTAGTTGTTATAAGGTGCCAAAAAAGTGTCCAACTTGCTTGTATGTCCAACTCGCTTATGAAATACGTTAAACTAATTCGTTTTTGTAATTATTGCTAATTACTCTAATTTTAAACCGGTTAATTAAGAAATTTCGTAACGTATAAATCGTAAACTCGTAACGGTATAGTGTAAATAATAAAACAAAAAAACCTATCGTATAATTTTCTTTTAAAAAACTAAAATATACTACGATGTAAAAAACGGCTAAGCTTATCTAAGTATTATTAGTATTTTAATAATTTATATTACTATGTTATATTTTAAATAAACTAGATTAATCTAGTACGTATTTAACGAAATTAATTAAACGTAAAGCATTATAGGTCCGGGCGCAGACGCGTTAAGGTAAAGCATTGCACGGGCCAATTAATTAGGTATATGCCAACGCACCGAGTTTTAACACTTGCTGTTATTTATTATAATTATTAAAAAAAAAACATTTCTTGCGCTAGTTCGCCGCTAACCCACTCCAACCTGATTAAGAGATTATCGTAAACGAAAACGGCGAAACGATAAACAAATTAAGTTTAAAATATATTAAAATACGTACTAAATATTCGCGTAGTTCTTTAATTCTTAACGGGTACTAAAATTGCCATTCTATTAAATTCGAAGTTTACTATAAAACTTACAATATTATCACATTTTTTCTACTTATTATTCCTTTTATCGACTTTAACCTTTTAACGTATTTTCTTTTTCCGTATTAAATACGCTTTTTCGCTATATATCGAAAATCTTATATAATATTACGTTACTTATATTATTAAATGTAGACTTTTTAACAGGTTCTTAAGACGCGTTTAAAACTATTATAGCGCCTCATATTATATTCGGATTTATAAAAATAGAATTTATTTTATTCAATTTTAATCGCGTTTCATTTAAGGTAAAACTTTTAATTGTATTTAAATGGATTATTTTTTATTTACCTCTACTAACTCCGTTATTTCCCCGCTTACAAAGATTCCGAAACGTATTACTAAAATTATTTACGAAGTGTTTTAATCATAAACAAATATCAAAAATTACTAAGGTAATTTGCTAACAAAGATAGTCAAATCTATTAATCTTTTAACAAAAAGCGATTTAATACTTTAATATAAAAATGTTCTTATTTAGAAAAAGAACGGTTCTTTTCGCGCAGCGTATCAGCTTTTTAATAAATATCGTAAAACTTAAAATATATATCTTTTTAAAGGAAAAATAGTTATTAAAAAATGTAAAAGCTGTTATACTTAAGAAAAAGTCTGATAATAAATAATAGCAGTTAAAAAAGGCTAAAAGTAATCGTCGTAAAAAGGTTTAAACGAAAAAACGAAAATATAATATTTATAATAAACTCGAATAAAATATGCGGACTTATTAGAAAATGTTAAAAAGGTTTAACGAGGGAAAACTCGATTAATTAAATTAATTTACTATATTACCATTAATATATTAAACTTTATTGTCGTAAGTTGCTAAACATTAGCCAGCTCGCTTATACAGCTAGCTTGCTTATATAATACGTTGTTCTTGATTAAGTTTATTTTCAAATAATTTTCCTAGATACTTTATATAATAATTAACTTTAATTAATTATTAAATATAAAGCTTCGAGTTTATTTTAATTAACGTATCATAGAAATTTAAGTAATAAAAAAGTAATACATTTACGTTTTGTAATACCAAAAGCGTTTTATATAATAAATTTATATTATAAACGGCTATTATTTAACACTATAAAAATAACAAATGTATCTATTCTAATCTAGCTTACTAGCTTACTATTAATAAGTTCGTAGTTTATTACATAATCCATCTCACTTAGATATTTTAGTTTTCTTATTACTACTGTTTATATAGTCGTAACATATTATGTTTTATTATAATCTTCTTTTTTTATAAATTTTATTCCTAAAATATTTTTTTATTTTTAGTATCTTTTTTGCTTATTTATTATAACTTCTCGTACCTTTAAAAGTTGTTTTCGGAAAATTAATTCGCGAATTACTTTAGCTCTTTTAATTAAGCTTAAAAACTGAAAAAGGTTCTTTTCGTAAGCAGCTTTAAGCGCTACAGGGTACACTAATCGCTTAAATGAATCTGTGCGCTCGGAAGACCTCACTCTATAACCCCGACATATATTGTAGCCATTTATAGCTCCCCAACCTATTAACGCACTAACTATAATATAGATTTCGATAAGGCTGCTTCCGTTTATGTCGTCGATCGTTAGCTTAATCAGGAATTCATTTTAAAAGTCTGGGACTTTATAATTAAGGCTATAATTACGAAAACAACCTAAACCTGAGTAGCCGAAATTATATAAATAAACCGTTAACAAATCGAGAAGCAAGTTTAACGCTTTATAACTTATAAAACGGTTTATAACCTATTACGGAATTATTGTTAAAATTTATCTAAAATTGTGTAACTTTATATTTTTATTAATTAAAGTATTATTACCCCCGAAATTAGTACTACAATTTTTGAAAAAAATCTGATATTTATATTAATATAATAAAAAGTAGACTTTTCACTCGTAAGCTTAAGTTAAGGAAATAGCGCGCCGTAAAAAGGATTTACTTAACGCCTAATAACGTACGTAAATAGCTATATTTCGTCAAAAAAACCTTTAAATGAAATAACCGAAAGCACTTACTATTAAAAACTTTTTCGAATAAATTCTTTATATAAAACGTACCCTAGCGCCGGGGCTAATAAGTATTTCTGTTATCGTTAAAACGTTATAAAAAGAATCTAATAAATGTGATAAATCATAAAAAAGTTCTGTTTTTCGTTATGCTTTAAAGAATAATATAGTAACGCAAAAAATAAAGGCGGTTTTTCTTCTATCGTTTTTTACGAGAAAAATCCGGATTCGCCAAGCGGTAAATTAATGTCCCGGCGTTCTATCGAAATCTTTAAGCGAGATCTTTTTCTCTTTTACGGACTAACAATTTTTTTTATCCAAAATAACGGTTTAATTTATAACGGCAATATTATTAAGAAATCCTCTAAAAGATATACGATTTAAATACTCGAATAACCTTTACAGTCGCCTGATTTAAACCTAATCGAATATTTTTACCAAGTTTTAAAAATAAAATTTACGACATTAAGCTCGAATTCGAACGCCTACATAATACCGAATAAAACCACCATCGCGCGTTCGAGATAATTAAAAACGCGTAATTACAATTAAATCTCCGCCTCGTAATAAAGCTTATTATGTTATTTCTTAATAAATTAAAAGCCGTTTATTGTATTTAGAGATAGTATATTAAGTTTTAAAACCTAGACTTAAGCATTCATAATAATATATATCGTTTTTAATTAAATATGTTTTACTAAAGAAGTTTGCTATTAACGTTATAGGTCTAATATAGGGGGGAGGTGGATTAATGGGGTGCGCACTGATCCATTTGGTCCTTAAGTGTACATTGGGCGAAACGCATGCATCCCTAGGCAAAATAGGTGGAGCGAAAATGTCACTTTTCCCTTTTATCTGCCGCTGCACCGAACACACCCTAAGGCCTCTCTGCCTACCGCCCCACCCGCCTTACCCGCGGAAAGTCCCCACAGTGGACTTGCCCAAATAGACCAAAATCTCGTAATCTCAAGTACCCGACCCATTACCTTCCGCAAATTCCCTTTCCATGGAACCATATCTATCCATTTATGGCTTTACATCTTATAGAAAAAAGTTAGTCTACTTAGGGCTCTTTTAAATCTTATACCTGTTCGTTCATCAATAGATCATTCCAAGGCCGCACAAGATGACGTTGGTGTTTGGCAGCGGCAATGGAGGCTCTCTGCAACAAATGCAGTGGGGAATCAACGAACTAGCTTCAGCATTTGTCATCGGCAAATCCATAGGATCCGTATTCAGTCGCGATACCGATGCAACTATATTCCAAATCATTGAGGACCAGTTTGGAGTTCGCGTTAATCGCATTCCAGAATGGTTCGAAGGCTTCAGGTTTCCTAGACGCGGCACTGTTCACGGACGGGGTATGAGTCGTCACGATTGTAAAGACCTCATGCAAGGCATCAAACTTGATAGCGTCCAGGGTGTAGCGTCAGTGATTGTGCTTTGTTGCCGATATTCAGAGTCTGTGGATCGCATTACGAGCATTCTGGAGCAAGTCATTGAACGGGGGCCTACGAGCGTGCTTTATCACGGACGCCTAGGGGACCACGCTACGAGGATGGCCTATTCGATGAAGGAGTTGCTATCAAATTTTGTCCGAGCAACTATTGACTCCGATGCGGATTCAGAGCAAGCCGCCAACGTATTGAAGTGGATGGCGCAATTTGCGATGGACGTGGGAATTTCCATGAGGCGACGATTATCTGTGGGGCGCGTGCAGGACCACAACCTAAAACTCATAACGAAGCTCCTTTCAGACACTAGGGGCATCAACGAAGCTGGAAGCGAAGGCGATAACCTATCACGGGAGTCAGGTCGGCTTGTTTACGACACAATATCTATCGGTGCCGTATCAATCGCACTCGCTGCGAGAGCAAACGGCGCCAAAATCACTCTGCAGTGCGTCACAGTCAAGGGCACCAAAGACATCCCTGATTGGCTGGATGAATCATTATTTGTTGTTCGTCTCTGGCTCCGTCAGCCACCTCCTAACATCAGTAATATTTCCTCCCAATGGGATAAAGCGGAATTCGATACGGGAAGAAGTGAGGCACATGGTCGTGACGGAATATCTCACTCAGTGATATTCGGCGGACGACTTGAAGTAGCTTACACTGTCGCCGGCGAGATTGCGGTAGAGTTTCCGAACGCACCCTTTGAAGATAATCGCGAACGCGTTGAGGATATGTGGTCGAAGGGGGTTGAGGTGGGGAGAAGTTTGCAGTGGATGGTTTGGCCTCCCAGGGGGACCGATGCCAGACCCGGCCAGATACGTCCGGTGCGCTTTGGGCTAAATGTCAGCGACTGCTTCAAGGACGTGCCTCCCCAAGTAGATCGCCTAGCGGTCTCATTCTCAAAGTACGATGCCCGTCTGAACGCTCTGTCAAGAGTAATCGCCAATATTGTACACGACGTCTTTCATTACACCGACTATTCCCAGGACGGATGTCCGGACTTTGCAGCTGCTTTGACCTTCGTGACAGTTGCTATCGCCGTTGGCTGCTTACACACAATAACGAAGGCTGAGGCAGGACATGATGACTCATACGCTTTGGACCTCGCCGCAGTTTGTCGGGGTGGTTCACTGAGGGAGTTGGCGGCTCGGGCAATACATGGGTCAGGGCTTGGCCATGAAGATCTGCTATGGGCAGGAGCTTCCCTGTGGGGTGGAGCGTCTCTTGGAGCGCATGGCCATGCTGTGGTTGACCAACGAGTAGTTGGCATGGTGTCGCCGCATTGTACGATCATGCTCGATATCATACATGATCCCAAAGGATTCGCCAAAAGAGGATGCCAAGGCCACCTGATGTTTATGTGCCATGGTTCTGTTCCCCTTCTTCCACGGAACGCCAAAACCGGATTCATCACAGCAGCAGTCGTCAACCCCCGGACAAGACTGTCTTTAGATTGCAGTGAAAACAGTATCGGTTATGACAGCCTCTCCGAAGTGCTGTCCTCTCAGAAGCCTATGTCAGATGACCTGGAACTTGTTATAACCTTGGAGCCAGAAATCAGGAGTGGTGCGTCTTCAAGCCTGTTTTGTGGCTGGTATGCCGGGGATCTTGCCTTCGAGCTTGATCCACTAACCGTCTTCCATAACCTTCTAATGCGACCACACCATCAAAATAACCTTTCACAACCCCATACACAGAACATGACGCTACGGCCATATAAGTCTATTGATCAAATGCAGTTGATCGAGATTTCCCACTTTAGGGTGGAAAATGGCTATGCAATATTCAATGCCCATGGGGACCCAGCCTGGCTCCTTGTTGCCGCAGGCTGTGCGCCTATGGGTCAAGCTATCATATGTCGAGGGTCTTTAGAAGGCATCGGCTGCGACAATATGGTTGGAGATACCATTATCTATTTCGAGGAGAATCTTTAACATGGGATAAACGGCGCTTTGTTAGTACGGTTTCCTACGAGGCGAATATAACGTGAAAAACGTTGGCGTAGGGTATGAGCGAGAGGGAGAGTTACGTATTTCATAGTATCCATTATGCCGAACAATTTAAGCGTGTTGTGTTAAACTTTGGAAATTGTTTATTTCACACTTTAACCTTGGACCTTGCATAATAAACAACTCTAATTATAAAAGAGGCTGCCTCGCGGCAAGCATAATAGACGACCTTGTTTTAAAGTGCGGATTCTTGGCAGCAGTACGTACTATGGTGTTAGGGGTAATTTTAAACACATTGTTAGGTATGTTAGTTAGAAGATTCACCTTATAATAACCTACCTTAGATTAACGTGTTTCGTTAAAAAACCGAATATTTTAAAGTAATTCCGTATTTATAATAACTTATTAATAATATTTAAAATTATATGTAATATATATAAGTAAATTACAGACGTTATAATTATTATAATAAGGGCTAAAAACTATAACTTATGGGATAATATAATATATATAGTTTAATATTATATATATAGTTTAATCTTATATATATAGTTTAATATTATATATATAGTTTAATATTATATATAATTACTTTAAACGTTGATAATAACCTAATAACACGTAGGCAATTTTTATTTAAGTTTAATAATTATTTTTTAAAGATTATTTTCTATGTTCTTTTAATATATTTGTCAAAATTATCGTATAAAGTTGTTCGTTTAATATTTATTTATTTTTAATATAACCTTTTATCCAGTTCTATACGGTTTCGATAAAGTTAAAATCGGGCAAATATAAAGGTTAAGGTATAACGGGTATATGGCGTTCGATAAACTTTTGTTTTAAAATTTTTATTACGTAACCCGGGGTACCGTTATACATAAATATAAGGTCGTAACAATAAAGATATAATCTGTTAATTTGAAGCTATCCGTCGGTTATAGGAATATGACGGCTAGGTTAATTAACTAACTTTTAAACCTAAACGTACGGGTTTATATTAGTAGGAATACCATGGGAATCTAAGTAATTAAAAGTAATTATAATTACGTCTCGTAATACTAAAGGTAGCTTAAGTAACGAAGTTATATTACAAGCTATCGCTATTTTAACTATGGAATTTAACGAACGTATATATTTTTCTTATTACTTACGCTGCTTATACCTATTCATCCTGCTTACTCGTATCCACGCTATAAACTTAGTTTTTCTAGTAAATAAATTACGTAACCGTTCTTAACTAAGGTCAGAACTTATATAATAAAGATCCGACTATACCTATTTAAGTTAAGCTTATTAGTTTATAATATGATTTTTCTTTTTTTAAAATTTTTATTTTTAAAAATCGAAATTATTTATCACGTAATTTAGCAAGTAAGTTTCCCCTTCTTCCTACTATTTTTTGTAATATCTAACCGTATTGTTAAATAAAAACTTAAATCTCGAACGCGTCGTAACGCCGCTTTACTTTTTGAACGAATTAAAAAACTTGATTTCGTTATTCTTTCTTACTTACGTTATTGTTTCGAATAAAAGGAATATAAAATGTCCTTAAAGTTATATAAGTATACCTACTATACTTTTGTTACCCGCTCTTACGACGTTTTTAATCGGTCCGAAAGTAAATACTACCAATTATTTAAGAAAGAAAATTAATTAAAACTTATTAAGCGTTTTGCTAAAAAAGAACTTTTACGAATTTAACAGTACCTAAACGAATTATTTAACCGTTTAGCTCGCTTGCGAAACTAAAAAAAGTTACTAAAAAAATATAAGGTTAAAATAATTCGCCGCGGCGTTTTTAGCGTAAAAGCCATAAAAAAGTATAAACATTTAGAAAAAAAGCAGTAATAATTAGAATTTGCAGTAAATGCGGTTATATAAACTATGTGTTAGAGTGTGGCGGAATCAGAGTGAGAGGAATAATACGGGTATATTAAGACCAAGTTTAAAGCTTGCCCTTCTTCCCTTAGAGGGGGATAAGCAGCTAGTTATATAATAATTACCCCGCGACGATATCGTCGTTATCGCGTAATTATAACCCCTTGAATACTTAGCGCTATTTAAATAATGCACATATTTCCTTACGATCCTCTAACCCCTAATAGGGCTTTTTCCCTTTTAGGCCTTTATTCTTAAAAGCTTAAAATAAAATAATCCTTATTACGTCGTAATTAATAAATGGTTTTTATTAAGAGGGCGCGGTAATTTCGTAACGAAAAAAAAATAAAATAATAATTAATAATAATTAGTAAAAAGATGTGATTTTCGTAAATTTCCCTAAATAATTAAAAGGCTTAGGACAATTTATAGTAAAATAGTTAAACTATTAAATTTTACTGACAAAATATCCGTATTATTTTGGGCATACCGCGTTTTAAATATAAAAGGTATATTTCCTTTTTATTTTAACCTTTTTTTTTCCACTATATTTAAGTATATTAGTACGTAACTAGTTATAATTTCGTTTCGAGCTTTTTTCGTATTTTCGTTTTTAACTTATAACGAGGTAAATTTATATTTACCTATTACTTTTCGTTTTAATTTTTCTGCAAACTTAATATACTTTTTTAATAACTTTTTAATCTAATATCCGGCATATCCGTTAAAAAACGAATTCGAATTCTATAAATATTTTTGAATATCCTTTTTTTAACTTCGTTAATAATTCGCTTTTAATGCTTTTTATAAACGTATGTATTTTCCTTACGTCGTCGTTATAACCCTTATTCCGGATTATAACTACGTTATCGATAAAGTTTCGAAAAGCTCGGAAAAATACGTTTCGTCGCGTAATAATAGTAAGATTATAATCGAAAAATACCTATATATTATTATTACCTTAAAAGGTTGTGATTTATTTATAATATTAAGTTTTTGCTTTTTTTCGCGATATTGTTAAAGCTGTCGTAAAAGTTTTACAAATTTTTATTATAAACCGTACTTTTTTAAGGCCAAAACCAAGTTCGATAAGGTTAATAAAATTATTATTTTTAACCATTATAAGTTTTTTTTGATTTTTTATTAAGTTATTACTAATATGCCGTTAGGCCGAAAAGAATGAGGTTTTAATTAAAGATATTATCGAAAAAATTTATAATACGTATAAAAAAAAGAAGTTTATTTCGTTACTTTATACTTAATTAGCTTATTATTAATTTTTAATTAAGTCGATATTAATTTTTTAATCGTTAATATACGTACCTTTCGTAAACATTACTTAAGTGTTTTGCCCGGCGGTAACGATCTTATTTCGATTTCTTAAGGCCTTATTTTCTTTTTTTTTTACTTAAAAGAATATCGCGTTCGTTTATAATACCCGTATCTTTTTCGATATAAATACCTAATAATTTTCATTTTAATATTTCTGCTAACTTTCTAAACCGGGAAAATTTAATAAACCTATTGCGATTACCGATTAAGTTATTGTTAAAGTAAAAAATAAAGTTAAAGGTGGTATTAATAATATTTAAATATTTTTAAAAAGGTTTTAAAATGTCTTTTTCGACGTTATTACGACTTAAATTTGGTTTTACTTTTCGAAATACCCGTATAAACTATAACGGTTTTATTAAAAAGTAAATATATTTTAACGTATTAGCGGTAACGCCTATTAATAAATAATAAATAATAATTCACGTTTTGTTTTATGTTACGATCTTTTTATTATACCTTTTTTTTTAAAAAAAAAATCTTTTTTTTATTTAATTTTCTTTACCTTAACAACGTTTTATACGAAATGGCAATCTTTTTTAATAAGTAATTACGAAATTTCCAAAAACTTTTTTCGAGGCGAAAACTTACTTACTTTATAAGGTATTATTCATTCTTACGGTTTTTTTAATACGTTAAGACTTTTTCTATTTTTTATCGATTTTTTACTTTTGTATTAAAGTTGTTTCTCCGTTTTTTCTTAAGGTTATTTTTATTATATTACGGTTTTAATAACCATATAAGGAAAATAGTACAAATTGTATTATATAAAGGTAGAAGCCGCATTTTACACGTGAATATTAAGTTTATAACTTTCGTAATTTAAAAAAACTTAATATATTTATCTGAAAACTTCCTATTAGATTTTTATTAGTTAATGTATTTAATGGAAATTTTTATATATAATTTTTTTCGAAATTTCTTCGCAAAAAGGCTTTTGTTATAATACTTTTTATACATGTTTTAAATTTTGTAAAAGTATTTTTATAACGTTTTCTTTTACTTTACATTATTATAACTTTCTTTTAATTTATTTTAACAAGGTTAAAATATTTAAATTACCGTAATATAAATACGATATTTCCTAAAGTTTATAAAATATACCTAAAAAATGCTTTAGTTAATATTATTTTAATTATTAAGTATTAATTATGATTATACGTAAAGTATATTATTAATTAATATAACGCTTAATTTATTTACTTTAAGTTGTAAAATATTTATAAATAATATTATAAAAGTTAATTTTAACGTTCCGTTTACTTATTTATTTATCAAGAAAAAATTATGCTTAACTTTTTTTAATCGCGAAAAACTTACACAAAGTCTTTTTTAAATTACTTATAAATTAAATTTTATAATCAAGAATTATATTATTAGGCATACCGTATTAATTAAAAGCGTAATAGAAAAATATTTCGGTTAAACCGTTAGTAATTAACTTCGTCGTTATTATGATATAATAAATATATTTCATTATTCTTTTTATTATTATAAAACTAACGTTATAATTTTTTTCCCCGTATCGCTTTATAAATAACGGTAATCTTATAATAGAATCTATGTTAACTTTATTAAACAGACGATTTAGAATTAGTAATAAAATAAACTTTTCGTATAATCGATATAACGCCGTTTTAAATTTTTAATATTTAAGATAATTTCCTAAATAATCTTTAATATTTCGGTTTTACGTTTTCCAAAAATAATTCCGAATTAACCGTTTATATGTTTTCGTAAAACCGAAATAGCTTGCTATAAGGAGGTTATAATATTAACTAGCAAACTTTTTACGTAAATCCGGGTTATATGGCATATAAATTACCCCTTTATATTTTAATAAGCCGTTATAATCCTCGACGTATTATAAGTATTTACCCGTTTCGGATTTTTTTCGAACGTTTTATTTTTTAAATTTTACTAAAAACGAATTTATTTCTTTACTATAACTTGAAAAGTTAAATAATTATAAAGCTTTTATCTGGTAATATATTATTTCGATAACGTTATTTGTATTCCGTTATTATAAGACCAGTAATTCGTAACTTATAATCCCACCTAGTATATACCTTACCTTTTTAGGTCGGTTCCTGGCCGCCTTATTTTTAGGTCTACGCGTTATTAATTTTAGCGAAATATCCGCGAGTTTATTAATAAGGTAATAAATACTTATAACTCTAAAATTCGATTAAGGTATTTTCGCCCTTAATGTTATTTTTATTACCTTAACATTATTATTTCTTTCAGCCTTTTCGTTTTCGTTATTTTGTAACAAATTAAACTTTCTTAATAAATTATAGCCTGAATTATTTTTCTTTAACCAGAATATAATAATAAAATCTATAATTACAAAATAATTTAACTATGTTAATTATTTCGAATTAAATTATTACTTTAATTCTAAATATTTAAAATCAAAATAATCCGTAATAACTTTAGCAAAAAGTTATAAATAATTAGTATAATATTATTATTTCTTAAAAACATTTATAATAACTATTAACTTATTATTTTTTAGAACGTTATTTTCCGAAATATAAATATTATTAAATATTAATAATTTTTACAAAGTTAAAATATAACTATTTTAATAACCTTTTCGAACGCGTTTATTTCGATACGAATAAGTAGTAATAAATCAAAATATCGGAATATTTTCCCCGTTATAAAAATTAAAATATTTTAAAGGTTATCCTTTTTCGGAAAAATAGTTATATAAAACTTTTAGCTTTTTCGCGAAATTAATCCGTTAACAGTATAGATATTTTTGTATAATTTTAAATAAATATTCGACACAATCTTATAAAACCTAAAAAAACTTAAATATTATAAATATTTTTTAATAATTACTAAGCCTGAATATTTTCGATACGACTTTTTTCCATTTCGATATTATTTGGCGAAATTTGGAATCCAAAAAAAATTAAAAACATATAAAATTCATATTTACTCATATTCGTATATAACTTTCATTTCTTTAATTTTTAAAGCATTTCGCGGACGTATTATTTATATTTAACTAGGTTCCTATTATATATTAAGATATCGTCGAAGTAGACGATATAAGTATTATCGATTAAGCCCGCCTAAAATCGGTTAATATATATTTAAATCGTAATTTAAGCGTAAAAAAGTTTAAATAACATTACTAAATACTCGAAATAACCGTATTTCGTCTAAAACGCGGCCTTTTACTTGTTACCTTTTTTTGATACGTATTCGACAGTACGTATCTTTTAAGTCTAATTTCGTATATACGTAAATATTAACTAAATAATCTAAAATTTCCTATATTAAAAATAACGCTATATGGTCTTTGCGAATTATTCAATTAAACTTTTTATAATCGATATAAAAATATAACGCGCCTTCTTTTTTTAAAGCGAATAATATAAGAGCTCCGATTAAACTATGATTAATTTATCCTTTTTTTTTTTTTGCAACCTGTAAAATCTTTGTAAAAACATAAAGCTTTTTTTCTAAAAATAGGTTAAAAAAAACACTTAAAAAAATTCCTTTCCTTCGTATAAATTTATCGCGTACTTATACGGTAAATATTCTAGTAACTTAATAACTTTCTTTTGAAAAATACAGTAACGTAATTGTTATAATATCTTTTTTCATACTTCTTATTTTCTTTTAGTACGAGTTTTTATCGTCCTTATTTAATATCACAAATATAATAATTATCATAATTACGGCAAAAATAATATCTTGTAACCTTTTCGTTACGTTAACAAATTTAATATTTTCGCGTTTAAATTAATACCTTTCCTTAAGTTACAACTAATTAATTGCGGAATTTATTTTTTAAAATTATGAAAATCTTTATATACTATCTGGTTTTTTTATATTTATAATAACGAAACGATGCTTTTTTTAATTCCGTAATGCTAAATAAATTTATAATTCGAATTTATAATAGTACGTAACCATTTATTATAATAAAATCGCTTAAATCAAATTTTACTTTCGATACAGATTTTAATTAAAATAATTAATATTTTTTCCGAACATTTTTATAACATATTGTATTATAATTTACCTTTAAATTTTTTTAATTACGAAACGTTATAAATTAAGCTTTTTTATATATAATTAAAAAATAATATATACGTAACGAAAAACCTTTTTCCTATTAGCGAATATTTCGTATAAAGCTTGCGTTAACGCCTATCGAAAATACTTTCGGATAATTCGTTCGGAAATAACCTTTTTTGCCGTATTTAAAATTCGTTGTTTTAAGATAATTATAAAATGCATAACCTTTTTTAACGTAATAATTATATATAAATTATTAAAATATATCTGCTTTATTTTAATCCTTTTTAAAGTAATTAGCTTTACGGTAACCCATTTCTCTACAATAAAAATAAGCTTTTTACTTTGTCCCTTAAAGCTTACTATAAAATATAATCATATTCGTTACGCGGTTCGAATTTTATAACGATTACAGAATTTAAATTAATTACAAAGTATCAAAAAAATATTAATTTGTTCGTAACATAATCGGAGTTTTTAAAACGAAAAACCCAAATAATAATTCCATATCCAAAACTGTTTTATAAACTATATCTAAAATCTTGAGTAAAATAATTACGAACACGAAATTAATTATATAAAAATATAATCACATAATAAAACGGCTAATCGGAAAAACCGTACCGCTTACCCTTAAAAATGTAATTAAAGCTTACTTATACCGTTCATAAAAAACATGAATTTTTTGGTTAAATTTGTAATATATTTTATCGAATTCGATATTAATAAAACTAGATTATTATACCGTATTTCCGAAAACGTTATCGATAATTACCTTTAAGTTATTTTAATTTACGAAACGAATATAACGGAAACTTCGTTATTTAATTTTTATTATCTTATTACCCTCTTATAATTTCTAGTAAATATCTATAAACGAATTATTTATCCTATATATTAATGCGTAATTTATATAATAAAGTTATAATGAAAATTTATAATTTTCGAAAGTAATTTTTAATTAGGTTGTAAAATTCGTATACTTTAAATAATTTCTTCCATAATGTTTTAAATTAAATAAAATCCTAAATATCTTTTCTTTTCTTATTTTTATTAAATCTTAATTCGTTCGTTATTAAATAACATAAATTTTTCGACGTATGTAATTATCGAGATTATAAATTCTATAAATATCCCGGCTTCCGAAATCCTAATAAAAATATTATCAAACCTTATAAAACCTAACCCGGAAAATATATATAAAAAATTTACTACGTTATTATTAAAAACACGCAGCATAGTATTTAATTATTAAACCTTATAATTTAATTATAAACGTCGTTATTCTTTTGTAATAATTTTTTATAAATATCATTATTTCTTTTCTAGATAGTTATTCTCGTTATTTAATACCTGAACCTTTTTTTTCATACTTATTAAATCGTCGCCGAAACCCAAACGAAATAAACTTTAATAACTTAAGTAACTTAAATTCTACGGTTTAAATAAATTTAATAACCCGAATATCCGGCTTATTATTATACGAAATTGTAATTATTTCGCTTATTCTTTACGTTTTAATCGAAGTAAAGAAATTTTAATTTATCAAAATTTAACAGGATTAAATTAAAAAGAATAATACGGATATGTTAAAACTAAATTTAAAACTTAGCTTTTTTCTCTTAAAAAGGGATAAACAGCTAACTATATAATAATCACCCCGCGACAATATCGTCGTTATCGCGTAACTATAACTCCTCGAATACTTAACGCTATCTAAATGATGGGTATACTTCTTTACGATCTCTTAGCCTCTGATTCTAGTAATATCTTACATAACGGCTAAAAATAATCACCACAAAAGGATTACGACGAAAAAATGAAAATATGGTATTTACGGCAAGCCCGGATATAATGCGCATATTTATGATAAAATTATAAATACGTTTAGTAAAAAAGGATTCGATGAATTTTAATTAATGCGATATGTTA
Source organism: Monosporascus sp. GIB2 (assembly GCA_004155935.1). Taxonomy (NCBI): domain Eukaryota; kingdom Fungi; phylum Ascomycota; class Sordariomycetes; order Xylariales; genus Monosporascus; species Monosporascus sp. GIB2. The sequence continues at coordinate 71,208 of QJNV01000218.1, forward strand.
TTGTTATATTATTTAAATTTGTTATTACGAAATGCTAAAAAGCGTTTCGCTCGGTAGTATGTTTTACTTAATGGTGTAGCACGTTATATAAAATATTAAGTAAATTTTCACTAAGTTATAAAAAGATAGGTTTAATTTAAAGGTAAAAAAATGTATTTTTTTTATATAGCTAATAGACTTTAAGTTTAAAAGTTTTATCCAATTAGGGGAGATTCCGACTTTAGTATTGCAGGTTACGAAGTTAGAAAGCAGAGCTAGATAGGTTATCACCCGGCTCTCCGCCTGCTCGCAGGCCGACCTTTTTAAGACAGGGACGGTTTCTCCTTTATTTATTAAGCGATACTGTACGGTATGGTACCATGCCGCAAACCCCTTAATAGTAATAATAATAATAATAATAATAATAATATTAATAGAGCATGTTATGTGCTTGTATTTTGCTGATGAGACCGACAGTTAAACTCCGTTATCCTGCCTTCTCGTCTAATTGCTCCGTTTATCGTCTTTTAAACATGCCCGCTAATCCCAGATTATTTAACATAAACCTGCATCTTCACTTTCTCCTTATCCTTTAAAGCCTCTCCATCTATGATGCCGTGTACATAAGCCGTCTTAGCCAACTGGAAAAGGTCTTTAGCAATATGCTTACAGACCTTTGGCTTCGGACGGCCTGTATCGTTAGGTCGCAAGATTAAAGGCACTTTACCGCCTCGAGCTACAAGCATAAGGTCTTTACACTTTGTCGTCAGCGGCCCGAGCCTTATATATCCTCTGATAGCCATGAAAAACCGGTGGTGTTCGATAGTAGGCCGAACGAGCTTTTTAATGTGATGGATCCATATGTCCTAATTCGAGAAGCCGAACGCAGACTCCATGGCGTACATTTAGGTGATGCATCGTATAAAGAAAGTGCCCGGGGGGGAGGTATCCGGGGAGATGTCCGGGGAGGAGATGTCCAAGGCGTTACTCCGCTCGATAGGTTTCTGCCTGCTGGGACCCAAGTTTTCCACCATAACTTGTCATTATTGCGGGTCCGGCTCGAAGGTTTGTCCGTAATCGCGCCAAGCGGGTCTTTGATACTTGGGTGGAAGTGCACCTAAACAGTTTGTCAGCTTCCTAAATACCCTTACAGCGTCGCCACTAAGCGTATCCCCGAATGCGCATTCTCATGGTTGACCGTTTTTGTAAGTTTCGGCAGAATGATGTTCGCCGGCGAGGCGTCGCTAGTTCTTGAGAATGCCGAAGAATTGGGTTGTATCGGAGAAAGTGCAAGCGTCTTCCGTAATGAGCACGGTGTCGAAGGCGATGCCGTCTAGCACCAGTTCGAGTTTCATGCAAAGCTGAGCTTGAGGTGGCACTACTCCTCCGGCTCCGTATAACTTGATATCACCAAGCCTTTCAAACCCTCTTCCAGGGGCCGCTTTAACACTCCAATTTTCGACCCAAGATGGCAGCGTAGGATAACGAATATAAGGTACGTTCCTATACAGATACACTAGATAATTCCCTTCATTAATCAGACCAAGCATGGTATTGGTATACAGCCTTTCAAGTGGGAAAGAATATGTGGGCTTTAAAGGCTCCACTTAAGTCCATTTCGCCAAGTTAAGCAAGGCATTTACTTTATCCAAAGGATCAATTGCAAGTCGGCTCCGACAAGTAGTGAAAAGTGCGTCCTGAACCCTTTTTGCAAGGTGAAACGATGGATCTTCTTATAGTGTAAAAGATGTAAATTACGAGCCTGGGCCGCAAACTTCTTAAGCATATTCGCGCGCTCTTCGGGGAGTTCGGAAATGATAAGCGTGCAGCAGAAGCGGATATGGTCGTATATGGATTGTGCTGGCGAGCAGAGCCCGTACATTGTCCATGGCGAGATGATAGTGCACTAAGCGTCCGCTCCGGGCCAGGCCAGCTTCTTGTACTGTCCAAATTCTGTCCCACCATTCGCTTGCGACAATCTTTTGGAGGGCGTCGAAGATGCCGTCAAACAATGCTTGGGCAAGAAGACCCTCCGCTTCCTGAATCACCTTGTCCAGATGATTAACTCCCCCCGGAACAAAAAGTTCTAGAATATCGTAATACTTCCATTGAGGGAGAGAACCCAGGTGATATAGAAACGCATGTGCTGCGAACAGATAGGCCATCGCACAGCCGGACGGATCTGGATAGCGCGGTTCAATATCGAATCCATTTGAATTATGATTCTCGGGATCCCGGAAGTGAGAGAATACATTGTATGTGATCTCAGGGTGTTGCCATGCCTCGCGGTCGCTGAGCACCAAAGCTAAAGGGAACCCACTGCGGAAACAACACCCTGCCCCTCAGGCGTCCCAACCCAGCACTCGACTCCCTGTGCAAGCGAGTAGATGGAGCCCATGAGTGCGACCCGAGAGTTTCGCTCGTCGATTGAGCCTTGGTCTATGCACAGCGCGTCCACCCAAAGGACCCGGTCACAGCCAGGAAGTCTTAGGAATTGAAGTGGCGTGAAGAGGTTGGCCGTGACCACAACGAGGCGTCTGTCAAGAAGTATCTGGCGATCATCTGATCAGGTACCCCACACGTAGAAGAGAGCGTCATAGTGAGGTTTCTCGTCTAAGGAATATGTCTTTAGTCCGCATTTGATGGGCTCAGATAGTCGACCGGATTTTAGTTCAAGAAGCCGGATTTCTCTGCGGAACGCATTAAGTGCCGAATACTTGTACCCAGCGTCTGGCATCAGTATTTCCAAGTTAGAGTCTGGGTTTCCCATCGTACAGATTTAAGGCTGTTCAGAATGCCGATAAAAGATTGGCCTAAATTTACTCTGGTGGAGAGACTAGTGGTGCTTAAATCCAACAATCGCATTGAATTATGGTGTGATAAATGTAGCAAAAGGAGCTGACTTTATACTCCAGCATATCCACCTTCACCAGAGGCTGCTCACTTCTGTTGCGATGCCAACAAATTATGGAGATACATGCAGGTTATTTTGCCGGGGTAAGAGCGTCACACGTACCATCACTGGCAGATCAGCGGGACAATTCCAAGGAATTTAGACTTGCCCAACAGCCTGCTTAATAGACGTTCCGACCATGTAGCGAGGCGGGAGGGTCGCCACGTGGAAGCTACCATTAGTCAAAGTCAAACTTTGGAATGGAACGGGCCACATGTTGCAAATCCTCTAGTTATTCTGCCTGCATGGGCGTGTACTCAAAAGGGTACGTTGCGTTACCTATGTACGACAAAGAAAAAAGACTTTGGGCTGCATATCGGGACAGGTCTTAGCCGCCGAAGACTAGATAGAGGGCGTTGTCCTCGATGCTAGAGTAACGATCGCAGTCTCTGCGGAAAAGAGTTAGTTGAAGTCCGCCTCCGGCCCTTTTCTCGGAATGGTTCACTCACATCAAGTGCATCCAAGTCATCGGATCCGGTTTCGCCATCGTGGGGCGAAAGTAACAGACTAGCGAGTTTCTTCTTGTCCTTCTGGATTTGCATCACTTGCTGCGGTGGTGTTAATCCTTCTAATTATATCATTCCACCCAGAACAGAAGAAGTTGGTGTGAGGAGGGTCAAACTTGCCTCTTCAAAGGAGTCGCGCACGTAAAGGCGCACAGTGGTTACGGCTTTCGTTTGGCCGAGCCTGTGGATTCGAGCCAGTGCCTGTTCTTCGATTGTGGGGTTCCTGGCAAATCTATGGTCAAGACGAGGATTCTTCGCCACGTCCGTCGTCAAACTCACCAGTGGGGTTCCAGGAGGTACGCTCGCGAGGCAGACGTCAGGGTCAATCTGCGTGATGCGCGTGTATATAAGTGCCCGAGCTGCAGAACAGTTCTGTTTTGAGAGTTTGGCTAGGAAACGACTCACCCGACCGCACCACAGGCGAGCGTCAGGAGCATGACGCGGATATTCGGGTCCTCGTTGAACCGCTCCACGATCGACTGCCGGTCCCTCTGCGGGACTTTGCCGTCGAACCGGATGCTGCTCATGGAGGCGTGGCCAAGACCCGCCTCTACGAGGTCGAGGGAGAGTCTCCACGAGGAGAATACGATGCTTTTCGTCATCTCAGTTAGTCCTCGAATCAACGCGTTTGTTTTACTGTTTGTGGGAAAGACTTGCCATTTCACACCTTGAGGGACTCTCTTAAGGTCTGTAATCAGGGCCTCGACTTTAGAGGAGAGCCCCAGGGGGCTGTCCATGTGCAGCGGGGGACCCAAGTCACCAGTGTCCTCCAACGCTTGGATATGGGTGGACACTTCAGCCATTGGGCAAGGCGGAGTATGTCCACATGACAAGTCCCGGCCACTCGTCGCGAGTTTGGGGACACAGTCTCCGCATGTGAAGTTGAGACAGCTGGTGTACCGAGCTTTGCCCTCTAGATTCATCGGCGGATCGAGGAACGTCTCGCCGGCTTCGACCGTCAAGGCGCACCATAGACAACTGATGGACCCCATGCCGCGTTGGATGTTGAAAGTCCTTTGCGCCAGTGCCGTCCAGTGGTTGGTCTTCGCAGACCGGGACATGCTCGTCTCGTGTCTCGAGTGGTAATGAAGTCCCAGGTTGCAGAAGAGCCTCAGAGACTCTATTTGCTGCAGTGCATTCACGTACAGGGCGGCCTTTGAGTCCTGAAGTTCGCCGTGGATGGCCTCGTCCAGCCTCTTAATAACCTGTTGCCGCATATCATCGTACACTGGCCTCTCTTCATGACTGAATTCGACTTGGTATACAAGGTCCTCGCGCGGGGGAAGATCGACAGCGTCTTTTGGTCGACGGAGTAAGAGGTAGCTTGATAGGCGCTTGAGCCTCTTCACTGCTTCTTCGCCGTCCCCTGACTTCCAAAGCTGGGAGATGTCGGCGTCGAACTTTTTGGGATCCGTGTACGGATGCGCCCGTATAAATCTCAGCAAGGTCGATAGATCGCTGAGGCGGTTCTGGATGGGCGTCCCTGTCACTGCCCATCTTGACGCTCCTTCGAGAGCACAGAGGGAGCGGGCCATTCTCGATTTTCCATTGCGAATCAGATGGGCTGTTCTTGTCAGCATCCGCGAGTCTCTATAGGCGATCGGCGAGCTTCCTACCTTCATCAAGGATTATTCTTCTCCAACGAGTCGAGAATAAAATCCCGGATTGCGCAGTCTTCCACTCAGCAGAAACTGTATGATATGTGGTCAAGACCACGCTTACCCACTCGAGGTCTGATCTGCTCAGCAACCTAGACTTCCCATGATGGCGACGGCATAGCATGCCGCCTTCTTTCACATGCCTTACAATGCGTTAGTATTGGTAGTTATTTAGATCGAAAACTCTTGACGTACAGGGCAAGTTGCTCCTCCCATGTACCTAGCACTTCTGTTCGTCAGTATCCTTCAATCTTTCTGATCTTTCCGCGGTGGGTACGATTTGATGAACCTACGTGGTGGTGGCACAATTATCAATGTGGCGGAAGCACGAGGCAGTGGGCTATTCTCTGGCTCAAGTGATGGTCCATCCTCGTGGCCGTTATCAGTCGCCACCATTGCGATCATGGTCAGGGTCTTTCCGAAGCCCATCGGATCCGCTATGATTCCCCCGTAGAACTGAGGAGGCTGGTCGATCTGGACTTTATTGGAAATTGTGTTAACGAACCTGTTACAGTGGATGTTTGGTTAGCTAATGATAATGAAACACGATATGATTTGATACCAGCCTTGCCGGTTCTTGATTCTGAGGAAGGCCTTAGACGTTCGCTTGATGCTTAAACGGCGAACACTTTAAAATCAAAGTCGAACTTACAAGATATCTTGCTCGTTATCAAACGTCCGCCATATATCCGGATGGCTCTCACTGAAGCTCCATCCCTTTTCCCGGCGAAGCATGAATGTAAGTGCCTGTTTTTGGTACCTGCATCTCACTCAGTTCGTGTGCGCTGGGTGAATAATGGGCGTGTCGCGTTACCTTTTCAGACTCGTAAAGATGAGCTGAGGCTGCGGAGTCTCTTCCAAGTCGAGGTGGCCATCTAAAAGATCCAGGAAGTCGGATTCTTTTGCCAGGCTTTGCACCATCAGGGGTCGCGATTGGTTTGCACAGATATCTTGGATTGTTGGGCACCTCCCGGGATCGTAAGACAGCCTGTGGGGGTTGCAATAGCGGGCATCTCGGTGCGCCTTGCGAGGGTCCTGGAGATAAACACCGTATTCCTGAAACCATGAGCCAATGTCTTCGAAGAGGTTCATCGAGCCATAAAGCGTAATCGTCAGGGTGCAGTCCAAGTACGTTTCCCTCGTAGATTGGCTTCGCGTAGAAGAGCGCTCATTTTTTAAGCTGCAATAACCGTACACCATGATATTCGGTTCATCAAGGAGGCCTTGTATCATCTGGCTGTACATGGCCTGGACTTTGCCACGGATGTTCGGGTCATGATTCGCGACGAAACTCCCTGATGCTTCCAACTCGACATCGAAATCTTGAAGAGTGTTGCCGGAGCGTTGGCACTTGCACCGTCCAGGAATTGTAGGAACCTGAGTGCCGTGTCAGCCATTGGTGGATCACCTATCAGCTCAGTTTACTCACCATACCGAAGCATACAATCTCGCTATCTTGGTCGAACGTATCTACTGTGGCCAGTGCCGATTCCTGAACCACGCTTGCACCGCAGTGTGTTGATTGAAGCTGCGGAGTTTGTGATGGAATTTGATGATGGAGATATCTAGATGAAGAGATTTGGGACCCTATTAAGTAACTTCTTGTGTCTGGTAAACCAGGGCCAACCGTGGATTGAATAAGTTGGTGGTCCCTTGGAGTTACGTCGGGTGCATTATGAACTCCCCAGCCATATTCGACTTCTGGTCATAGAGACTGAGCATTAGCTTGAAGAAGTTCTTCCTCAATGGAACCCCCAAGATGCTGCAATTGAAACGGATCGTTGGAAACCTCACCATTCCTCTGCAATAGCTGAGGTAGGGTAAACTCACGAGCATTTGAGCCAAAAGGAGCATTCCGGGACGTTAAAAGTGGAAAGCTAGGCAATGTCCCAGATTGAAGAGATTCGGAATCACCTGGGTCGGTATGGATATCTGAGGGTTTATGTGAATATCCAGGAAGAGGGTAAGGGTGCGTTACTTCCGAAGAACGTTCCGGCGCCGGATTCGAGAGGTCGTCAATTCGCTGTCGCTTTACGGGTCGATGAACGGGGCCAAGGTAGGAGCCCATATCTATATCACGGCGTTCTGGTCTTTTCAGGACTGAGATTAGGCTTCTCCCTTCTGTTCGATGTATACTTATAATGGGTTGACCTTACATGCTTGGTGGACTCTAGGCGTTAAAGGGCGCGAAGGCTGACTTCACCGCGCCGAAATCTGCCTTTAGTTGAAGGGGTTGGGTTTACCCGCATCTCTAAGCCACTGGTCACTTGTCGCGCCTTGATTCGTTTAGAACCCAGCATGCGGGCCGGAGCGGTGGCTGTGCCCAATTCTGCCGCTCGGCAGCGCATGGCTCCGGGTTTGGAGCTGAGGAGACTCTCAAATTTAACAATTCATCGCTGCAATCCTCTCTCTCTGCCTTTCCCTCTAATTGCACACATTAACAATTGCGCAAACCTCCTCGCGATGCCGTTGAAGCCTCCGGCCCCGCGATCCGTAAGAGACACGCTCCAAACTGCTTACGAGGATCTTCGCCAAACTATTCGGCCGGATGACGCTCATGGACTCGCAGATACAGGCCTTCGCGAGGTTCGAAGCGGAGTCATAGACATTGAGAATCAACTTGCTGCCCGCCAGTGTCTGCGCAATATGCGACGGCTCGAACCGCTCTTCAGAGGATTGGAGCATTATTCGAAGACGGTCGAAATTCTCTGCAATGGAACGCCTTATTTGTCATGGATCTGGTCCCCGATCACTCTAATCTTGAGGGTTGCTTCGGAGTACATTGAAGCCTTTGAGATGATAATCAAAGGCTATGCTGCTATTGCGGAGTCTCTCGGCCGATTTGAGAGATTGAATGAAACTTTCTTCTGCCACCCGGACGTCCAACATGCTCTATCGATATTCTATGCCGATATTCTCCAGTTCCACAAACACGCCTATAAGTTTGTCCGGCGAAACGGTTAGTATATGAACCTCATCTGTGGCGGGGATGCAGCTGACGGCATTTGAAGGATGGAAATTGTTATTCGTCACCTCCTGGGGTCGATTCCAGCGACGGTTCGACAACATAATAGAAGACATGAGACGTCATGAGGACTTGATCGATAAGGAGGCGAATGCAGCCAACATACAGGAGGCCCGCCAAACGAGACAACAGATTCAAGCCTGGCGGGACGAGAGCATCGCGCAAATTCGTCGACAAGACGAAGAGCGGGCTGACTCGCAGTATCAGTCTTGTATTTCGTGGTTCCAAGCGAACGAATCGGACCAACTGGCAATTTTCGACATCCTTTTGGCGGAAGGTGAAAAATACCCTGGAACCTGCGGTTGGGCCTTGAAGAACCATGCCATTAGCGCCTGGCTCCGCGATGAGAAGAATTCGCCAGTGCTCTGGGTGCAGGGTACGGCGGGGTCTGGGAAAAGTGTGTTGGCCGCCCAGCTCGAAAATTTCCAGAGGAAGCGAGGTCGTTTTGTTATCCACCATTATTGCACACCCTCCTACACCTCGTCAATGCAACACAACCAGTTGTTGAAGTCCCTGCTATCCCAGTTATTGCGGCGCAGTGAGGACTTGATTGCTTACATCTACGCAGAGTACGTATTAAAAAAAGACCCGACCCTCCCGACCCTAGAGAAAATTTTGCAAATGATCTTCGAGCATTCTCTTAGCACCGAACCTGAGGGCACCGGGTTCTGTTGGATTGTTATCGACGGACTGGATGCCTGCGACGGCGAGACTCAAGCCAGATTTCTCCGATCAATGAGTCGGATTATTTCCAGGAGTTCCTCGGCTTATGGACCCACATACAAAGCCTTGATCGCGAGTCGGCCATCGCCTACCATCTCGCAAGCCCTTCGGCGCGAACGTATCATTTCTCTCACTGAGGAGAGAGAAAGGTTGCATGACGCAATTAAGCAATACTCGTCTCAGAGACTGTGGAGCCTGAAACCTAGGTTTCATGAATTTCAAATGGGACAAAGCTGTGTCGAAGCTATTGCCCTCAAGATAGCGAAGAAGGCTGACGGTATGTCGATGTATGCTGCCTTGTATTAACTAGCATATGCTTACCATGCTTGCTTCAGGGATGTTCCTATACGCTCGACTAGTTCTAGACTATGTATCCAGCAACATCTTCTTCACCGTCGAGGAGGTTACGAAGTCCGTCGATGAACTTCCCCTATTACTCTCTGAATTGTAAGAGTCTCCCCTCACTATAGACATTTAACGGGGACTAACTCCTTTATAGCTACAGCAGAATTCTATCTCAGATCTTAAATCAGCTAGACTCTCGGTCTGCGGATCGGATCAAGTCAGTCTTTGGATGGGTTGCTTTCGCACATCGGCCGCTGAGCAGAATGGAACTCTTATCTGCCATTTCTTTCAGCAGCGGCAGTACCCATCGCATTCCAGACCACATCCTCGATGTTTGTATGCCACTCATCGATGAAAGAAGCGACACAACCTTAAACTTCATTCATTCGACCGTGAAAGAGTGAGATGCTCTGACACCTTTTAGCCGATTCATGGCCAACTAATTATCTCTCAGGTTTCTGGAGTCTCCTTACACTCCGTTGAAACTCATCCAACAGGAAGAGGTCCGGAAACATGGTATTGCTGCGATTCTGTGCTTGCGGTCTGGTCTGGATATGTTCAAATCGGAATCCAAGGATCAAGAGACGATGATTCAGGTCCTAAGGGGCTTCCACGCCTTTCAAGTCTACGCTGTCGAATACTGGACAGAGTATTTGCTGTGTCCCCGCGTAGTCGACGAGAATATGAATGAGCCCTCAACATTATTACAAGTGGCGATGGCGCTAGCAAAACAGCTTGATAACCTCAATGGATCGCTTGCTGATAGCTCACCCTGCCCGGATGAACGATTACACTTACTCACTTCGTTCCCAGCAGTCCAGGTGCACGTCCAGAGGTCACTCATGGCAAGATCTCTCAGACAACTGGAATACAAGTTAATCTCCGACAACGGCAAGTAACTACTGTCTCAGTTCATACCGAATCAAGAGCTTCTAACAATGAGTTCAGATGAAACCAGAGCCCTTGAGCAATCACAGCCCCCCGTCATGTCGGACGCCATATCTAACATGCTCCAATCATACCAGAAAACGGTCAGGTTTCTGCTAGATCAACCCGAATGGCTGGGTGTGTCAGCAGGGGAACTCGAACTGTTCAAAAACCAGTTCCGCACGTCTGCCTACACTTGTCGCCTCGGCTCGTGCCCCCGGGCTACCCTAGGATTCGAAAGCGAAAATCAATGCCGCGAGCACGAAATGGCTCACATTCGACGATTCCCCTGCACGTTCCCAGGATGCCAATACCCCCCGTTCTTATCGAGTCAGACATTGAAGAGACACATGACAAAGTACCATCCCGTTGCGACTCGCCCACGAAAGTCGATTCGTCGAGCTGAGAACCCAGCTCAAGGTGAAAGACTGCGTGGACTTGGGCGAGGTCGCGCGAACCCAAACCCAACAATGACGGCACATCAGATCCCGGCTACTACTTCCCCGGATACTCCAATGGTTAATATTCGTGATACTACTCGAGGGCACATTTACCAATCACAAAGCAAATTAAGGGATGATAAGCGCCCTCAGATGGGGATGAACGGAAATATAGACAGGCAACAGATTCTGCAGCAAATCCTCGCCTCGGTGTCGGCCGAGAAACGGCAGCAGCTCATGGCTCTCGCCCCCGAAAAGCTCAACGAGATGATCACGAACTGGCAGGCTCAGCAAGCTGCCCACCAAGCCGCCCACCAAGCCGGCGGGGCCCCAGCGCAGATGGCCGGAGGCGCGCTGCTTCCGCAGCAGCCTGGTCAAGTACGTTATTACATCCGGAGCGCGCTCCTCACGCTGTAAGGTTAAAAGGCTTACCAGGCATGATTTTAGGGAAAAGAGACGAGTATGGAAACCGCGACGCATAGCTTCTCCTCACGCAGAGCGGCAGCTGGCAGTCTTCCACATTTCCAACTCCCCATTCCAAATTTACCTTTGGATATCCATCAAGTTCCAAGTAAGATCGCATCATACTTTCGATTTCCCCTCTCCATCTTGCTCCTGTCGAGGAACCTTAACCGGTTACCTAAATAATGCAACATACCGCCGGCTTCGAGCAAATATGGAACTAACTTCTCCCTCCAGAAGTAACTGAAACTAACAACTTAAGCCCCTTGTCAACCGGTATCTACAACCGGCCGGTCTTTTCGCCTACTAGTACCGGGTATCAAACCAGGACTTCTCAATCACCAGCGACAGCAAACGGGCTACAACCACATTACGATGGCATCTCGCCATCCTATTATATACCAATGCCGCAGGGGGGTTCTAACTATTCGAATATAATCTCTTCGCAATCGCATCATCAGCCCTTACAAAATTATATTCTGAATTCACAGGCTTCGGTCTCACACCCTCCTACGCCCTCCACCACAGCGCCATCAGAGAGTTAATCACGCGGACCTGCGACTCCGAAGTTGTCGAAAAGTATCCCAGCACTTAGCTCACACCATTCGTCGATGCAATCGCCCCCCCACTGTCACAGCCGGCAGTATGGTTATCCTGGACTACCGCCGGTTATGGGAGGAGCGGTATTATCAAACATGACGAACCTAGGGAGCAGATGACTATTGTGGGCGGCAGCTTGAACTCGATCCATGTCACGCGACCTGTGCCCCAGTCGGTGTACCCTTTGGTCTTGTCCCGACCGTCATCCCAAGCCTCTCTGGTCATCAGGTCATAATAGGAATAAGACATTAGAATAAGATAGTGAAATAAAACACTGAAATAAAATATTGAAATAAGATATTAAAATAAGACATTGAAATAAGAGGTTAAAATAAGAAAGATATTAAGGTAGGACATTGAAATTAGATATTAAATTATAATATTAAATTAAAAGGGGATATCTAAAGGGATATTAAAAATATGTTTAAACTACGATAAGTGTTCGGTTCGTCGCGCTTAGTTCTGGGTTATAGTGGAGGCGAGGGAATTGCACGATATTGCCGCTAATGCTTAATCTATTAGCTCGAGAGGGTTGGAGGCTAGGAAGGAATTGGCTAGCTTAGAGACTTCTATGAACATTTATAAAGTTATCTCCTTTACGCGTATAAATTATAAGTCTTCGTAAGGCCTAATGGCTTAGGGCTTCTAGTTACGGACGGGTTTAGCGCGATATTTATTTATCTCGATAAATCGTACGAAGTGTTTAAGATCTCTTACCGTACTCGATTTTTTATTCGTTTGAAGTAATTCTTTTGCCGTTAGTAATGGCCACTATTTATTGTTTCGTTTCGACGTACTGTTCCTTTAAAACCGGTAACCGTAGCCCAGTTTACCGTGGCGTACGTTTTTTCGCATTCCGGCCGGCGTTTGCATAATTGCATACCGAAAATGGCAGGGTATTATAGGTGGGAGCATTTGCTTTTTTAAGTGTACGAATTCTCTATGTAGTAGTATTAATATAAAAAAGCAACCATCTTGTTAAGAGTAGCATAAATAAATTAAATCTAAAGACCCTAATTATACTATAATACCAAAAAGCTTTATTGTTATGACATAGTTAGTCGGAAGTTCGGAAGACGGTCTCTTGGCAGGCCGTAAAACAGGGCCCAAGTGGGTTAAGTTACGTAAGATAGATTTATTTGGATTAAGATATCCATTTTAATCTTACGAAGTATATATACGTTCGTTACCTTATAAATTAAATAACATTAGTTTGTAATATAATTTCGTTGCTTAAGATATTTTTAATATTACGAAACGTAATTAAGTTATTTATTACTTTATTATTTAGTTTTTTATAATATTTTGCCAATATAAACCCGTCGACTTAGGTTTAATAATTAGTTAATTAATTTAGCTGTTATACGTTATCAGTTTTTATTTAGTAATACTGTTAAATTTTGAGTAATACTTAATATTATCAAACTGTCGATTAGTAATTCAAAAAATATTTTTTAGTAACTTTAAGCCCGTATTAAGAAATTCGAAAAAAAAATTAACGATTTAGCGAATAAGTCGAAGCAATTTCGGTAATACTAACCTTTACTTTTCGAATAAAGCCTAAAAAGCCGGAGCCTTACGATAATAAGGGAAATTTTGAAACGTCTTTAATTTAAGTACGTATTTATTTACGTTTTCTAAGTTTTAGCAATATTCCTAAATTAATTTTCGCCATAAAAGCATGTTTTACAGGAAACGCAATTAATTAATTTAAACTTATTACTCGAGATTATATAGAAAATGCAAAAGATAACCGGGAAAGTTCGACTAACGAAATTTTTTTTATATATATTAATTTCGAAAATAAACTCCGTTCCAATTTCGGCAATTTAAATAAGGAAAGATTTTCCGCGTAAAAAATCCTTAATTTTAAATAAAAAGGATTTGTATTTAAATACGTTATCAGCTTTAAAACTTTAATTACTAAAGCCGGATAAGAAAATAAGGAAAAGGACGTTTTAATCGATATTTTTTATAAAAAACTTAAGGATAACGTTAAAAACAAAATAATTAAAGTAAAACAAATATTAACCCTTAACGAATATATTGGAGAAACTTTCAAAATTAATAACTGATAATTTAAACGACGACAAAAACGGTGGGGACGTGCCATTCCTAGGATAGGAACCTGGAACAACAAGAAAACTCGACATACGGCAAATACTAGTGCCTCCAGAAAGGGTAATACCTCGTTCGAGACGGAACCAGGACCTATAAAATTTAGAACTATTTAGTTACGGAATTATCGACAAATCAAATGTTAGAATTATGGCAAGATAAGACATAAAACCCCTAAATGCAAATTACCAAAAAAATTACAATAAGGTAACCCCTAAACTTTAGTACTTATAAGATAATTATTAAATAATTTAGGGAAAACTTTCGTTATAATACGACAAGGAATAAACTTATCTAAACCGTTAAACGAAAACATACGATAAGGATAAAAAAAGGTTAAAAAACTTTTATAGGTAAAAGTTCGACAATATTAAAAATAAATACCATAATAGATATTAATATTATTAATTTCAAAAATATAACAAAAAAAAAACCAGCAATAATTATTATGAACTATGAAAAAATGGCTGGAAAAGCACCAAATTTAGATTAAAAAAGTTTGTTCCGGCACCCTAAATCGATATGAACGGAAATATATTTTTCTTTGTCGACGATAATATTACCTTAATTATGAAGAAAAAATACGATTTATTAAGAAACGTATTATACGAATAGTTAGAAAAAGATTTAACTTTTTAAAGAAAATAGGTAGAAATAAATAAGACGAATAATAATATTAATACTTTTATATTATCTATCTTTAAAAAGAAATCGATTAGAAAATAGCTTTATAAAGTTGGCCTTTAGGGAAGTAATACCCTTAAAAAGATTTATTTTGTTACTATAAGTGGTATACATATAGCCCAGAAAGTGAAAAGGCCCTAAGGGGATCTAACTTAGTAATTCGATAACAAATCGCCGACCTTTATTTGGGAATAATTGTTACCATAAACCCTAAATAAAGGAAATAAATTTCAGTAAAACTTATATAACTTATTAATAATTTATAGGGAAATAACGAAAACACCCTTATATAAAATACGGTTCATGTTATAAAAAAATAATTTACTTAATAAAATTAGGAAATACGATAATAAGTAAAGAAAATATTTCGGTTAAAAGGAATAATCGAATTATAAAAAAAGCGAATAATTTAATTTTAACGCGAAACAAATAAATACGAAATATATATTTATTAATTAAAAGCATAAACCAAGTAATAACGATATACTATTAAATAGTTACGAAATATAATAAATAATTTTAAAAAAGGATATATTAATATAAATAATACCTAAACGAAAGAAATTATTTATAAAAAGCCGTAAAATGGTAAAACCTAAAGGAATTAATAAAAACTCTTAAAAAGGCTTTAATAGTAATAAGGAATAACGATAACCCTATTACCTTAAAAATACAAATTAAAATATATTAATATACCGTTATAATAGATAACGGAGCTTTTAAAGGTAATTACATTACACCTAAGATAATTAACCAACTTCAACTACCATAGAAATATAAAAAAAACTTTTACATTATAGAAATCGCCGAAAGTTAACTTTTCCTTTATAATAACGGAAAAACTATACGCGAAATTAATTACCTTAATATCTTTATTCCAGAAAAACATATAATAACTAATTTCGATATTATACCGTAAGAGAATTATAACATAATTTTAGGAAAAGCATAATTACATTAATATAACCCTTTAATCGATCGGGAAACTGGCTAAATAAAATTCTTTTTATAACCTAGTAACAAATATATAAAAAAATAGCGATAAAAATTTTAATATTCGATCGAAAATGACAACGAATGCCGGTATAAGGACACGATAAAAACTTTACCACTTAAAGGAATACGATATAAGAAAGAAAATGAGCATTATAAACGAATACGACGTATTATTACTATTATTAAAACAAAATTATAACAATTAAATAACGACATATAATAACAGTCCTAAAAGTTAAGAAACTTAATTAACGTATTACTATAATATTACAAATACGAACGTTTATTACGAAAAAAATTTAAAACAAAATTACCAAAATATAACGAATAAAATTTTAAAATTATCTTAAAAGAAAAGACATCGACCAAATTTTACCCTATTTACAACTTTAACGAAAAACTATATGCATTTAAAAAATACCTAAAAACTAACTAAAAAAAAATAAATTCGATTATTTAAATTATTAGCTAGTTACCTTATATTTTTTGTATTAAAGAAAAATGGAAAATTACGATTAATTATGGACTATCAATAACCTAATAATATTATTATTAAAGATCAAATACCTTTACTTTTTATTAACGAAATAAAAAACCGTTTTTATAAAGTTTAATAGTTTACTGCTTTTAACCTTAAAAATGGATATAACTTAATTTTAATTAAAAAAGATTATAAATAAAAAACAATATTTCGGACTAAATATAATCTTTATAAATACCTTATTACCCTTATAAAACTTATTAACGTATCTGCTACTTTTTAACGTATAGTTCACCACGTCCTTAAAGCACACCTTAATATTTTTGTGGTTTGTTACCTCGACGACATTCTAATCTTTTCAGAAAATAAGAAGTAACATAAGGAACATATTTATAAGGTATTACAGCTGCTACAAAACGCCAACTTACTAATTAATGCAATAAAAAGCTAATTCCACACATAAAAAATCGAATACCTAGGCTATATCATTACCCCTAAATATATTAAACTAAACCTTAAAAAAGTTGCTATAATACAAAATTAAATACGCCCTACCATAATAAAAAAGGTATAAACCTTTTTCGGATTCGTTAACTATTATCGAAAGTTAATCAAAAACTTTAATCGGATAATAATACTTTTAAATAAACTTACCTAAAAAAGAAAAGTTTTTTAATAAACGCCGAAAACGGAAAAAGCTTTCTAATAAACGAAAGAAATAATTACGAATGAACTAATATTAATTATATACGATCCTAATCGTTTAATAAAATTAAAAATAAACACATTAAATTATGCCTTAAACGCAATAATCGAATAATAAAATAATTAAAATATATTATATTTTATTACTTTGTTTTCTTATAAATTGCAAAAATTAAAATTACGTTATTTTATTCCGGATAAAAAGTTTTTGGTTATTTTTAAAGCATTTCACAAGTTTAAATATTTTTTAAAAATAATTAATATTAAGTTAAAGTTTATACGGATTATAAAAATCTCACCCGGTTTACTACGATTAAAGAATTTATAACGCGATAACTTCATTACGCAGAAAAACTAGAGGAATATAATTTCGTCATTATTTATAAAAAAGGTTTAAAAAACGGAAAGGCTAACGCTTTTAGTAAGCGACTAAATTTTAAGAAAAAAACGGTTAAAGTTAATTATACAGTTCTCGAAATTATTACCGAAAAATACTTACGCCCGTAACAAATTGCAATAATACGAGCAGTACCCTAAGGTATATATTAAAAAATTAAAATATATAATAATAACTTATTAGAAAAATAAACAAAGTGTAAGTTCTAAAAAAATTTTAAAAGGACCAAGTACGAAAAATATATAAACATCTATTATATAAATACCTAGGGATTCGCAAAACTTTAAAACGCCTTTAATAAGTATATTACTTTTTTAAAATAAAAAACTTAGTACAAAAAATTATAAATAAATGCGATATTTGCGCCAAAACTAAAGTACGACGATATAAACCATATAGAAAATTACAACTATTACTAATCGCAAAACGATTATAGGATTTTATTACTATAAATTTTATTACCAAATTTCCTTTATTAAAAAACCCAGTTACGGACATATATTACGATAATATCTTTATAATCGTTAATCGATTTACAAAATTTTCTTATTTTTTACCTTATAACAAAAATACGAACGCCGAATAAATAGCATATATCTTTTTTAAAAACACTTTTTATATATACGGACTTCCATACGAACTTATCTTAAATAAAGATACAACGTTTACCTTCAAATTTTGGAAAAACTTAATAATCCTAATCGGCTTTAATTACAAGTTATTTAGCGCGTTTCGTCCTTAAACGAATAGTTAAATAAAACGATAAAACCAGATATTTAAAACGTACTTTCGATATTATATTAATTACGAATAAAATAATTAGGTTAAGAAATTACCCGTAACTTAAATAACATATAATACTAGTTACCATAGAAATATCAAAACTACCCTAGTTATAGCTAATTTTGGTTTTACCCTAAAAGTTTACAAAAAAGCATAAAGGGAAGAACCGTTTAATATTAAAATAATTTTTACGTTTAAATAATTTAAATAATTACATTAAGAAATAAAGATAAAACTTAAATTCGTACGTAACCAAATAAAAAAACATTATAACTAAAAACGGTTAAAAGGATTAACTTTTTTAAAGGGGGAGATGGTTTATCTAGTTATTAAAAATATCCAGATAAAACGCCCAAATCCGAAATTCGATTTTAAATATATTAAACCTTATAAAATTACTAAAAGAATCTTAGAAAATAATTATGAACTAAAATTACCACCTAAGGTTAAATTTTACCTAGTTTTTTATGTATCTTTATTCGAATTAGTAATAAACACTATTAAAATACATACTAAATAGGACGATATGAAAATAAAAAACGAACAAATATATAAAGTAGAAAAAATTTTAGATATACGAAAAGTCGATAAACTTATTTAGTATTTAGTTAAATAAAAAAATTACCTAAATTTCGAAAATACCTGGGAGCCCGCAAAAAACTTTATAAGTGTTTAACGACTATTAAAGAATTTTTATTAATGGAAAAACCTAAGATGGCGTCCTAATTAAGCCTATTAACGGAGAAATACCTTAGGTTATTATTAGTAGGAAGGCCCTACGCAACGGCAGCCTCGAATTTAGCTATTATACGACTCTTCTTCTTTTCGCATTTTTGATTTTTTAATTCGTCTAGATTTTGTACTTTTTAGCGAATTAATTTAACGCCTTTTCAATGCAAAAAAACTTGCTATTTGTCGATACGAATAAGGCGTATAATTTGTTCGGAAATTTCGGATATCTTATTTAAAAGATCCTTACGAAATTAAATAAGGCGTTCGAAAATAAGTTGCCTTTCATAATTTAAACGATTTTTAACATAATTAATACCCGTTAAAGAATTAAAAAAATCGCCGAATTATCATAACGACGGTTAAAGTAAAGAACATATTGTTTATAACGTTTACGGTTTTTAATTATAATATATTTAAGGCCTTTTTTAAAATAAGAAATACAAGGTATAACTTTAAAACTAAAATTAATAATATGGCTAGTAAGGGAAGTAACGTTTTCTTGTTGGTTCGGACGATTATAAGGTTTACGGTTAGCTATATAACTCGATATAATGAATATAAAGAATCACTTATTAAGAATTTTCGGGACGAAGATTTGGAAAAAAGGGAATCGTATTATGACATAATTGGTTGGAAATTCAGAAGACGGTTTTTTGGTAGGCTGTAAAATAGGGCCTAAATAGGTTAAATTACGTAAAATGGATTTACTTAGATTAAGATATTTATCCTAATCTTACAAAGTATATATACGTTCGTTACCTTATAAATTAAATAATATTAGTTTGTAATATAACTTCGTTACTTAAAACACTTTTAATATTACGAAACGTAACTAAGTTATTTATTACTTTATTGCTTAGTTTCTTATAGTACTCTGTTAATATGAACCCGTCGACTTAGGTTTAATAGTTGATTAATTAGCCTAGCCGTTACATTTATAATTTACCATTTAACAATTTAGCGAAGTTCTTTCTTTAAAACGCCGAGAAGCTCGTTACGTTTATTATAACGCTTAATTAATTTAAAGCCGCTTTTTAAAAGACCTACCTTTTATAAAAGCTAGGAAATTTATATTAAAAAGTTAAAAAAAGCTTTAAACGATATAAAAGCACGGGTAGTATTTTTTAAAAATGTTACAGATTTTACGTTCTTATTATTATCGTTAATTTAGTAAATCTATTAATATTTAACATTATTATAATGGTATTTATTTACTTTTAAATAACGAATAAGTGAATATCTGTAATACTGTAATTCGTTTATTAATAGTAATATTATGAATATTAATTAAAGCTATAAAACAATTGATTTAATAAAAATAATTTAAAAACTAACCCTTTTACAGATTTTAAGTAGAAAGCACTAATATATATAAACCCTATATCGAACATTAAGTATGACGGCTAGGCTAGTTAACCAACTATTAAACCTAATCGTACGGGTTTATATTAGTAAAAGTATTATAAAAACTAAGCAATAAATAATAAGATAACTTAATTACGTTTCGTAATACCAAAAATATTTTAATTAACGAAGTTATATTACAAGCGGTCGTTATCTAATTATAAAATCTTACGCGCGTATATATTTTTATATTTTATTACTAACTTACTTTTACTTAGTTAATAACTGTTAAACAGTAATTAATCGAGTTTAATAATACTTAGTCAATTACCGCTAAGTATTAATTACGTAACTTAACTTATTTAGGTTTTATTTCGGTTTATTTAAACCGTTTCCGGGGCTTCCTTTGTGTAAGGTCGTAATATAATCTCCTTTTTTCATAAATTTTATTCTTAAAATTCTTTTTTTTTTTGGTAAGTATCCTTTTTTTAACATATTAATTCGTGTCGTTAAAATTCGTCGTTAGATTTTATCCTTAACCGTTCGTTATTAAAACCTTTTTTTTATTTTTAATAAAGTTAATTTTAAAGTTATACCGTATTTTTTATGCTTTTTTAAAGGCTGAAAATATGAAATAATAGAAAACGTATTAAAGTATAAGGCGTATATTAAACGAGGTAATTTTTGTAACGGAAACGGCGTTCCTTTTTTCTTATTAGAAAATATTCGTACCGAAAATTAACGTTTATAACCGAAGAAGGTATTTATAAAAAAGCGTTTTTTAAAATTATAATAACGTTATTAATAAAAGATAAATAAAGTTATTATACGTTTAATCCGCTTTCGAAAGCAAAAAGCATTCCTTCGTTTTAAAGATATTAAGATAATATAGCGTAAGTTATAATTATTAAAGAAATTAAAAAATAAAAGCGGTAAGAATAAACTAATGCGAAGGTTTTTATAGCCGCGTTAGTACCGCTTATTGGTCCGGTTAATTAGTTAGATATTAAAAATACTAATTAGTTTACGAAAAATATTAATTGGAGCTTTATTTTTAATAATTTTAACGTTATTAATAAAAGTTTCTTAATAGGCGCTAAGTATTAGTAAGAATTTTTTCAAACTTTTAAAAACTTTTAAAAATTGGGTATTTTTTTTAATTAGGTATTAAATAAGTTTATTAATTTTTCGTATATTAAGAATTTTTTTACTTTATATACCTATTTTTCCTCCACTTTTATATCGTTTTATCTGGTGTATACTTTAATTATATTTGCTGCTAATTTAAATAAACATATATAAAAAACTGCCTAAATTTTAATTTTAGGTAATAATTTTAATTAGTAATTATTTTTTAAAGTTTTCTTAATAATTTTATAAGGTCCGATATATTTGTAATTAAGTTTTTAATTTAGGCTTTTTATTTAAATATTTTAAATAATTAAATAAGCCATTTTTAATTATAAATTTTTATTTATTTAATTACTTACGTCTCGAAAGCGCAACTAGGGTTAGGCGGGCGGCGGGGGGCGCCGAGGTGTAAGAATTACCTTTCCGGGCTTAGGCGGCCCCATTATAGTCGACGCACCCAATAAAAGCGGCGGTCAAAAAAACTTAAATATAAGAAATACCCTTTCGGGCTTAGGAGCGGGGCGGCCGGCGATGCACCCAATTAAAACGGCGATCGAAAAGCTTAAATATAAGAAATACCTTTTTAAGCCTAAGCCGCCCCATGGCCGCCGATATACCCAATTAAAACGGAAATCGAAAAAGCTTAAATATAAGAAATACCTTTTCGGGCTTAAGCGACGGGGTAATCGCGGGTATACCTAATAAAAACAAGACTTAACTATAAGAAATACTTTTTAAGGAAAAAAATATTTACCGCCGCCGCCGTACCTAATTAAATCTACGTATTGTGTTAAAAATTAAACCCTTTAAGAAAAAAAACCTTACTGCTACCGTTATAACTAATCTTAAAACAAAATACTATTATTAAAATTATGCCTTAAAATTTAAATATATATATATATATTTATATAAATATAATATATAAATTTAATATAAATAAAGTATTTACCTTTTTAACGGCGGCGGTACCGAATTTCTTTTTTCACCGTATTTTTTTTTAATTTTTTTAATTTTTTTATTAATTTAAAATAATAATAAATATAGTATTTTTATTAAATATATATATATATTTTAAATTTTTTTAATTATAAAAATAAAATAAGCTTAAAATAAAATAAAATAAAATAAAATAAAATTTTCGAAAAATCTTTTTTCATATCGGAAAAAGATATCCGCAAGACCGTATTTTAAGTCGGATTCGAACCAACGCCTTTTTATAAAATTATCAAATATCTTATTATTAAATTATTAAAGTTACTGTTAAAAGTTTTTCGTATTAATACTGTATTTACCCCGAATATAGCGGCGGCGAAAAATCCCCTATAGGGCTTTTTATCGACGAGATAAAAAAAAAAAAAAAAAAAAAAAAAAAAAAAACTATCAACGAAATTAATAATGTTATCAACCGAAAGGCGGTAACATAAACAACCGCAAAAGCAGCGGCAACGGCAATAATACGAAATATTAATAATTACAAATATACATAATAAAATAATAATATACGTTTAATTAAAATTACGTAAAAACCGCTAGGGATTAAAATAAAAATCGCCGGCATTATTATTAAATTTTATAATTTAAAAAATAAAATAAAATTAAAATTTTTTATTATTATTATTATTATTATTATTATTAAATTTAATTATTATTATTAAAATAATATTTATTTTTTATAAAAAAAAATTTAAAAAAAAAAATTTTTAAATAAAGTTCGAATATTGCTTTTTAAATAAAATCTTAAATATCTTATTATTAAATTATTAAAGTTATTATTGAAAAAAATGTTATTACTATAGTACTTATCCTAAATACCGCGCCGGCGATAATTATATTACAACTTCTCGTCGACGTTATAATAAACTTTTACTTAAATTTAATAATAATATTCCCACTTAAAACGGCGGCAATAACAGTAACGGTTACGATTATCTATATCAAAAATACCTTCTTTTTAATAAATATTAATATAACGAAACGGATACTTAAGGTACTAGTAATTGTAATTACTTTTAAATCGGTACTTATCGCTATTACCTCACTTTCCTTTTCCTTTTCCCTTTTTTCCCCTTTTTTTAATTTTTTTTTTTTTTAAATACCGCCGTTAGGTAAACAAATATATTAATTATTAAATATTCTTTAAAAAAAAAAAGAAAAAGCTTTAATAGTTAAATAATAAGATATATAAAGTTTTACTTAAAAAATATCGGTTCGAATCCAACTTAAAACATTCGCACCTTATTTACCGCTTAGGTGGCGGTAAATAAAAAATATTAATATTTTTATTTTTATTTTTAATTATTTTTATTTTCAGGATTTACGTATATATTTATATATTAATCTTTTATTTTTACCGTATATACCTTTTTAATTTATTACTAACATAATATTTATAACGTTAATACGTTTATTAATACGTATTTATATATATTATCCTTTACTTTTACCATATATATTATTTCGTTTTATTACCTTTAACATAATATTTACAGCTTATATACGTTTACCGGTACGTATTTATTTATATATACCATCTTTTACTTTCACCGTATGTATTACTTTAATCCGCCACTTATATAACGTTTACAGCTAAAATACGCCCGCCGATACGCATTTATTTATATATACCATCTTTTACTTTTATCACCTATATTATTCCAAACCGTTATTAATATAACGTTTATAATTACGGTACCCTTATTAATACGTATCTACGTACGCTATCCTTTACCTTTACCGCATATACTACTTTAATCCATTACTAATATATCATTTACGATTTAAATACGCCTACCGGTACTTATTTATATATACCATTATTTACTTTTACCACATATATTATTTTATTTAATTATTAATATAATATTTACAATTAATTAAAGTACGCCTGCCGGCATTTACCTACATATGCTATTTTTTACCTCCGCCATATATATTACTTTAATTTACGGCTAATACAACATTTACAGCTAAAATACGCCTACCGGTACGTATTTATATATACCGTCCTTTACCTCCACCATACGTACTATTTTAATCCGCCGCTTAAACAACATTTATAACTTAAATACGCCTACTAATACTTATTTAATATACTATGTTTTACCTCCGCCGCATATATTACTTTAATCAACCGCTAATACAATATTTATAACTTAAATACACCTACCGATACGTATTTATATACGCCATTTTCTACCTCCGCCGTACGTATTATTTTAATCAACTACTAATATAACATTTACAACTAAAATACGCCTACCGGTACCTACCTACATATACCATCTTTTACCTCCGTTATACGTATTACTTTAATTTACGACTAATATAACATCCATAACTAAAATATAATTACTAATACGTATTTATATATGCAATCCTTTACCTTTACCACATATACTACCCCACTTCCCAACCTACATAACGTTTAAAACTAAAATACACTTACCGGTACTTATTTACATATATTATCTTTTACCTTTACTACATATATTACTTTAATCCGCCACCTACATAACATTTATAACTTAAATACGCTTATCGGTACGCATCCGTATATACCATCTTTTATCTTTACCATATATACTACTTTAATCCGCCGCTTACATAACATTTACAATTAAAATACGCCCGCCGGTACGCACCTATATATGCCATCTTTTGCCTTTACCACACGTACTACTCCGCTTTACCGCTTACACCACGTTTACAGCTAAAATATACCTACCGATACCTACCTACATATGCCATCCTTTATCTCTACTACATATATTACTTTAATCCGCTATTAATATAATATCTATAACCAAAATACGCCTGCCGGTACGCATCTATTTACATATACCATCCTTTACCTTTACCACATATACTACTCCACTCCACCACCTACATAACGTCTACAACCAAAATATACCTACCGATACGCATTTATCTATATATGCCATCCTTTATTTTTACCACATATTTTACCCCGCTCCCTAACTTATATAACGTTTATAACTAAAATACGCTTACCAGTACTTATTTACGTATACCGTCCTTTACTTTTACCATATATACTATTTTAATCCACTATTAATACAATATTTATAACTAAAATACGTTTACCGGCACGCATTTATACATTAATTCCTTACTTTTACCGTACGTACAACCGATACCCGTTACTAATAATATAACGTTTATAACCTAAATATACCTTATTTTGCGCATTTACATATTAATTCTTTATTTTTACCGCATATATTATTCCGCTTTACCACTTATATAACCTTTATAATTAAAATACATTTATTAATACGTATCTAAATATTAATTCCCCGTTTTTACCGTACGTACGGCCGATACCTATTACTAATACTACGTTTATAACCTAAATATATTTCGTTTTACGTATTTATACATTAATCCCTTACTTTTACCGCATATATAATTACCGGTTATTACTAATATAACGTTTACGACCTAAATCTATTACTTATATACCCTTATACTTTAATTTCTTACTTATACCATACCTATAATTTCTTTACTACCTATATTTATCTATATATTAATTTACCGCTTATATTATACTTATAACTTTTCCGTTACTTATATAAAACTTTTTTATTACTTACTTATATATATTTTTTTAACTTATATTTATTACTTATATTATGCCCTATAACTTTTTTATTACCCATAAATATTTCCAACGCATAACTATTACTTATACCGCACCTATAACTTTTTTTTTTTAACTACCTATATTTATCCCCGATACGTACCTAATTACCGTAATTACCGTACCTACAACTTCCTTACTACCTATACGCATCCCCGGCGTATAATTACCGCCGTTACCATACTTACAATTTCTCCCTTATCCGTATATAACCCTTTTACTACCTATATATATCTTTAACTTTAACTTAATATCTAAAAATACCGCTAATACCGTACCCACCAAATTAACTAAATAAATATTTTACTTATACCCGCTAACACCTTAATACTATTACTTATACCCATTACTAATATTACGTACGCCCACTTAAATTACCCGTTCGAATATTATTACTAATAACTAATACCAGCTAATTAAATTAAAATATAAAAATACCTTTATAATAATCCTTACCCCGTAATAATAATCGGCTATTACCTATAACAAACTTACCTACCATTACATACGCAAAAATAATTATTATTACTTTTTCAAAATAATTACCATTATTTTCTTAAAATAATTATTATTATATATTTACTTAAAAATAATAACAATAATAACATAATTATTATTACATATAAATACATATATATATTTACCTACTTTACCTTTACTTATTCGTATAAAAACTTATTATCACTTTTATTATTATTATTATTACGCGGTTAACATATTACGAAAAATATATAAATACCCGGACAAAACATATTACGTTATTACAAATTATTAACATAATTCCGGTAAATTACCTTTTCTTATTTTTTTAACATTAACATTAACATTAATATTAATATCGTACGAAATATTAATAATAATAATAATAAATTTATTTTTATAATTTTTAAGATTATTTCGATTTCGTTAACGTATATCCCGTTAACGCCGTAAACGTTTTAACTTAATATAACTTAATACGTATTTTACATTATACCAAATCCCTTATCTTACGGTATTATTATATATAATTTTATAATTACCAAAAAACCGCAAACGCGTTTTATTTTTTCCAAAACGTCATTTTTACCGAATAACGATAAATTTAAAACTAATTCGTTACGGATACGGGCAAAAATTACGATAAATTTTATACTTTCCCTTAAACGTAATTTTTTAAACGCCGCGGTAAAAACGATTAATACGTAATAATATAAAACGGTATTAACCGTATTACCGCTAACGTTAATACCCGTACTACTACCCGTACCGCTAACCGTAACGATATTATTTTCCGTATTTCGCCGCGAACTTTCCAGATTCCGTATATTAAACGTTCGAATTTTTAAACTAAAAATAACCTCCCTCCGGATAACCGCAAACGGCTTATCCCTTACGATAATTCGAACGACCCCGGTTATTACGACGTTAGCAACGACGGCAATACTAACAAATCCGTATTCGAAACGAACGCGAAAAACCGCCATACCAATTTCGGCCCCTAACCTAACGCCGGTACCGGCCCTAACGGTAATAACGGTAACGATAGTAATAGCGGTAACCGTAACGGCAGTAACGGCAATAACGTTTTTCGTAACCGTAAAACTAACGCGAATTCGCGCAATTTCGCAAACTTCGTTTAAAATGGTCGCTTCGCCAGGTTTAATAAACGATTTAACCGTTTGGTACCCGGGTCGTACGTTACCGGCGTCCGGATTTTCGTAAATTAATCGCGTAAATAATTAAAAAATTTCGGTCGTTATAATATTTGCCAGTTTAATAATATACAAAATAATTAACAGTAAATAATAATAATTATTATTAATAACGCTGGGTAACTAATTATACGTATCCGGCGCGAAAATATGGCCGATATTTACGTTACCCTTATAAGTACTAACCCGGGTCATAATTTCGATATTTAAAAACGATACCACCGTTACCCGCCTAAAAATATTACGGTTAATTTTTAAAATTTTTTCGTAACGCTTAATTTCGCAAAACTTAATTACGAAAAGTTCCGCGCCGAAATCGCCCGCTTTTTACAGTTATTATCGGACTTACGTATACGTAATACTTAAATCGCTAACCCGCCTTTTTAAACTATTTAATTAATAACGTTAATAATAAAGGTATTAACATTAATACGAAAAATAAAAAAATAAACGAATTAAAAAATTAAAAAAAAAAAATTTAAATTTTTTTATTTAACTTAAAAAAAATCGATAATAATTATATTACCTAAAAATAAAAAACGAAATAAAATCGTACAAAAATCCATTTTAATCGCGATTAAAAAAAAGTAATTAACGTTAAATTTATTTTGTAATTAATTTATAATACGTACTTATTCGTTTTAAAAAATAACGGCCCGTATAACAATAATAATAATAACAGCAATAACAAAAATAATAATACGTAACCTAATATTTATAATAACGCAAAAATAATAACAAAAAAAATAAATAAATAATAAAACGATATTACTTATATTAAACCTTAAAACAAATTATCTTAATCCGGCGGTAAACGCTATAACCGATACGGCCCAAACCTAATAACGGTAATACGCGATAACAAATAATAATCCTTAACCGTCTTAAACCTTCATAACCAACTACCCTTTTTACCTTACCGCCCGTTACCACTTATTCTTATTACCCCGCGGCCTTCTTTTCGAACGCCGCTTAACAAAAACGTTACCCGTATCTTTATTACTATTACCGTTCGCGTTTTTACTACCGCCTTCACGCGTTACTAACGTCGGCACCTATACGGTAACGCTTTGGCCGCCCCCTTACCGTAAGCTTTAACGCCCGATTTCCCGCCAGATTTAATCGTAAGACATATTACTAAAAAAAGGGAAATAAACGATATATTTATACGAAACGAATAAAATACCTTTTAAACGGTAACCCGGCGGTACCGATTATCCGAACATATTATAAGCGTAAAAACAGATATATACGTAACTAATAACGTTAACGGTACCGAAAATAACCTAACGATAATTACGGTCGGTAATAACGTTTCCGGCAGCAAAATTTAACTAACGCGCATACTAACTTAACAAAACGCTCCTACTAACGGTAAAAGTACCCGCCACCAAAAATTAAGCGCGGATAATATTAACGCCCGTATTACGGTATACGCCGGCCTTTTTTTTTTCGGCGGCAGCGCGGTAACGGCAAAAAAAATATTACCGTTATTATCGTCGTCATTTTCGTCGTTATCATCGTCATTATCGTTAATATTATCATTATCGGCATTATTATTATTATCGTTATCGTTATCGTTATTATTATCGCCGTCGCTTTCGTTACTATTACCGTTACCGTTATTTTTATCGTTATTATTATTATCGTTTTCGTTATCGGCACCGCTTTAAAAAGACGGCGTTAAAATTAAACGGTCGCCGGTATTCTTATTATTACGGTCGTTATTAAAAGTGGTAAAAATAATAACGTTAACGTAGCCGAAACCGGTATAACGCGATACGAACGAAAAATTCGGCTACGGTTACGGCTATAATTATTACGATTAAAATAACATTATACCGTTATTATAATAACCTTATTACGCCTTTAATAACGTTACCGCCTTAACAATAACGATAACCGGCAGATCGAGAATTATATATTCCTAACGCCTTTTTTCCGGTACTTACGTACGACGATAACGGAAATAATATTAAAACTTAATAATATCGTAAAAAATTTACTATTAAACCACCGTATCGGGCCTATCCCTAAACTGCTAATCCACCGTTTCCTATAAGGCGCCGGTAAAGAAATCCGCGGCCAATTTAACTTGCTTTTACGTATATAAAAATTTCGGGGCGGCGGCGCCGGCCCGCCTTAACCTTTCCGGTTACGTCGCAAATAACGCATAACATATCGCCTTATAAAAGTCGCCGGGGTCCGGCAGTTAAAACCTTACAACGGGAAAACCGATAACGTTAAACGGATTAAAATCTTTTTGTTATTTCCGGAAACCGTTTTCCATATATAAATAATTACGATATATATAATATATATTTAACGTACGTACGTAAATAAAATAAATAATAATAAAGGTAAAAATAATTACATAATTACGGGTATTAACGATATAACGATAATACGAAAAAAAGTAATAACAATACGACGCCGACATAAAAATAAATAAGCAAAACGAATAAACAAAAAAAAATTAAAAAAAATAAAATTTTAAATAATAATAATAATAAATAAAAAAAATTATATCGGAATAATTAATATTTTAATATAATAATATTATCGTTTAAATATTTAAATATTTATTTAATTAATTAAATAATACGTTATGCGATATTTTATATATAATACGTATATTTATATTTTTACCGAATTAAAATAATTTTACCGTTATTAATATTATAATAAACGTTATTATTTTTAATACAATTTTTTTAACGTATATAATATTTTTATATTTTAAATTCGTTACGATAAAACGCCCGCGTAAATATTATTCTTAAAAAAAACGGTTTACCGTTAACCAAAATTATACAAAATAAACGCGGTTACGGTAACGGAAAAATTACGCCGTTATTTTTCTTACTATTATTTACCCTTTTTCTTTTTTAACGAAACCGGCGTTATCCTTAATATATACCGTATTATAATAACGGTAACGGCAAAAGTAACTTTCGTTTTAAAACGCCTTATTAACGTTACGATTTTTATCCCTTATTTTTTCGGCTTCCCAAAATATTATTAATAATTTTAATTATTCCAATTAATTTTAACCATTCGATATTTTTTTATTTATTAAATTTTATTAATTTTATTTATTTAACGTTTCGAATTATACGATAAATTTCGTTTTAAAATTAATTATAAATAAATCGATATTTTCGTTATTATTACGGATATTTACGCCGTTTTTTATAAAAACGCCGCCGCTTATAAAAATACCGTTTCTTATAAAAACGTTACCGTTTATAAAAACGCTACCGTTATTCCGGCCTTTTATTTTTTTGCCTTTTTTTTTACCGTAACCGATATTAACTAATTACGCCGGGTTTCGATATTTATATAACCGAACGTACGGTATATCCGAAAATAAAAGTAACGAAAAAACGGCGTTTTTACCGTTACCGCCTTTACTAACTTAAAACCTAATTTAACGATACAAACCTAATACCGAAAAGCAAAAAAACAAATTTAAAACCCGGTTTTTTACCTTAAAAATCTTAAATAATTTTGTACGTTCGGTATCCGTTAATATTTAATAAAAAAACGATAAATTATTAACAAATCGAAAAAATAATAATAACGTTATTACCGTTAATAATAACGACAATAACGATAATACGTCGAATTATTCCAGCATTACTACCGTTATATTTTCGGACCTAACGTTATTACCGCCCGTAATATCGTTATTCGTATTAATTTTTATAATACCCGAAACCGCGATAACCAAATTCGTAACGGTAGTAATATTACTTTTCGTATTACCGCCGGCATTACTTACGGTAAAAATAATATTAATAATACCGCCAGTTTTTAACCCGTTATATGTTTATTTAATTAAAACTTAAAAAATATTACCGAATTACCCCCAAACTATTTATTATCGGTTATAAACGGCGGACGTTTATTATTAACGTTACGTTAATCGCCGTATTAACGTTTAATATTATTTTTTCCGAAACGTTACTTTAATATTATAAGGCCGTTTTTTAAACGGATTATAAAATGGTTATTAATTATTATTATTATCCCCGGGCCGGTACGATACGTTTCGTCCGATTATTTTATAATTACGGCATAACGCGGTAACGACGTTAAAAAATAACGACGTTATAAAAAGCGATTTAAATAAACCGGTTTTCTTATTATCGGGGCCGCCGTTACCGCCCGTTTTTAATATCGGCCGTATCGGCTTTCGTACGTATTTCGATTTTTTAAATTATTAGCAAACGTTCGAAAGTAACGGCGAAAACGATATACCCCCCCGTTTTTGCCCGGAGGTATATTACGACCAAACGTCGGATAACGCGCGGCCGTTTTTCGTATCGTACGACGTAAATAACGTTTACGGGTTCGCGTTTTTTTTCGTTATCGCGAAATAAAATATCCGTTAATTTCCGGCCATAAATATTAGCTTAAATATTATTACTAACATATATTTCGGTATACCGGTATTTCCGTCGTTACGTAATATAAATAAGTAATAACGGCCGGCGCCGTTATACTTAATTCCGTATTATATATTCGGCTTAATTAGCGGTTAAGATTTTATACGGTTTTTCGTTATTTTCCCCCGGTTATATAAATATTTTATCGGGCGCGTAAAAAATACCGCCGCCGCCATTACCCGTAAGGCGCCGCCGGCCGCCGGTTATCGGGAGGAATAGGAAATCGAAAATTTCGCGGCGGTAAAAAACGGGGGCTTTTCCGGTATCGCGACGGACGAAAAAAATGACGCGTATACGGACCGGTTCCGTACCCGCCCGAACCGGAATAATAAACGTAATACGGAAATTTTTTTGTTATCCGACCGGATTACGTTATAAATTAACGTAATGTTATTATCCGTTATTTACGAAACGGTAACGGTAATAACGGCGGAAGACGAAAATTACGGCGCGATTTCGGATTTTAACGTTTTTTAATATTTTCCTTTTTTATACGCCGTTACCGTCCGTTTTATTAACGCCTTGCGGGAAACCGTTATTACCGGTCGATAAAAAAAACCGAAAAAATAAAACGTTATATTTATATTAAATTCGCGATATTTCGCCCGGCTTATGTTAATTTTACGCCGCCGCGTTCGGGAAAACCCGGAATATACCATATTCCGCAATTTCGTTTTATTTTTTACCGCGAAAAATATTAAGTTAAAATTTATACGTAACGGTACCGCGTAAAATAACGGATTTTTCGGGTACGCCGATAATTTTTTAAGGTAATAGCGAAAATAGTTCGACCCGGATTTTTACGACGTTAAAACCGTATAAGTGGATATTGGTAAGTAAATAATGTCGCGCGATATTGCTTTTCCTTATACGGAAAATTTGCCGGCAAGTTTCCGAGCCGAAATTTTCTTTTGGTAGGAATATTGTTTATAGCATATCGTCGAAACCCGGAAACGGTGGTTATAGGCGTATAGCGAGAAAGCCAGGTGGGTAGTGGCGGTAAACGCCGAAGGCGTTAGTAACGATAAAGGCGAAGGCGAAGGCGAAGGCGAAGGCGAAGGCGAAGGCGAAGGTAGCGGTAGCGACGACCGTGGTAGTAATAATGGCGGCAGTAACGACGGCGGCAATAACGATGGCGGTATACGGCGCCGGTAATTTTGGGGATACGCCTTTTTAAACGTAACATAATACTTTTAAGTTATAATAAACGGCGTTAGCGGTATTACGGTTATTTCCGTTTTTAGCGGTTACGAAATTAAGAAAAAGTTAATATATTTATAATTATATAATTTAATTAAAATTTCGTTCGACGCGTAAAAATATTATATATTCCGTTAACCGTTTTACGAAAATTTCGTTTTCGATTTTTTATATTAACGGTAATTATATTAAAACGAACGGATAATAATAATTAATTAAGTAATAATGTAAAACGTTTATATTTACGGCAAAAAGCGTATATTTTTAAATTTCGGCGAATTATTTTTATTTTTCCATAATATACGAAACGAAAATCGTATAACGTTAAAATTATTATTAAAAATCCGCCGAAATTAAAATAACGTTAACGCGGAATCGGAAAACGTTATAAAAATATAGGCGTTCGTTAAAGCCCGGTAATCCCCCGTAAATACGGATAACGCCGCCGTACGGGCCGTTATTTCGCGGTCCCGAACCGTATCGTTATAATAAGTAAAAAAAATAATAAACCCTGGCCGTTTTTTACTTACGGAAAACGATAACGCCGTAATTTTCCCTTAATATTCGGTACCGATAATTAACGTCGCCGTTTTTCTTACCGCATAATTTAACCGTTATTACTTTTTTTGGAATATATTTTAAATTAAACCGATATTATATATTTATTTACTAAATCGGTTTTTATAATTTTTACCTTACGGAATTTATCTTATTATTACGGTAATAACTTTTTATAAAACGAATTATTATTATATAAAAAAAATAAAACTTAATTCGAATAAATACCCGATAACCGAAAAAATAACGGTAATAACGTTGTAATTATCGTAAAAAACGTTAAACTATTACTTGCTACCCGCGGCCGGGGGGGGGGCGCGGTAACGGCGATTCCCGTAACCGGGCCCGAAATATTAAAAACGGAAAAGGTCGTACCGAAAAAATAAAAACGCGACAAATTCTCGATACCGGTAACGGTAATAGCGATAACGGCGGAAACGGCGGTAACGGTAATAAAATATAATCTATAAAACGGATAAATTTCGAAATAAGCGATTTTATATAGCGATATAAATTCGGTTAATAACGGCCCAGAATTTTCCGTTAAAAATATTAACGTTTTACCGATAAAACTTATTCGAAATTTTTTATAAAAAATATTTTCTTTTACGAATAATACCGTTAGTAATAACGTATTATTAAGCAAATTTGCGATAATACGGTATACATATTTTAAATATCGCAATAATTTTTCCGATTCCGATTTAAATTATTAGGAAAAAAAGCAAAAATTAAAATATAATTAAAATATTTTTATTATTTCGTTATCTGCTAATTTAATTTTAATATTTAAAAAAAACTATACGAAAAAAATAAACGATATTTCAAATTACTAAATAACGTTACCGCCGTTTTTCCGCCCGGAAACCCGTTAGCGTTTTATTACGATACGATAAAAAACTTATTTTTTAACCGTAACGCGTTTATTACGGGAAAATTATTACCGTTATACTTAATTACCGGAAACCATATATAAGACGATAAAACGTTATTAAATATAATACGGTATTTATTCGGTTAAAACGATAAAAAATAATAACGCGGATAAGCCGTTACCAAATATTGTAATCTTATATAACGGATTTATTACGTTATTAAATAATTTATATTAAATTACGTAATAAATAAATAACTTAATAATTTATACCATATTATATTATTAACGTATTAAATTTTATTATATTTTACCATTATTAACTTATTCGTTATTACAAAATCGGTTAATAACGAAAATATATAACGGCGTATTATATAAATATTAATTATAATATACCAATAATTCAAAAATCCGGGCAAAATAAAAAATCGGTACGTTCCGTTCCGTAAGTTAAAAAAAACTTACATAAAAAATATTACGAATCGGTATTACGGTATTAACGGAAAACCGAAATTAATACTTTTTTGTTAATAATTATTAAAATACGTATTTAAATATATATTTAACGGAAACGAAAATAACGATATTATCGTAAATAACGGCCGCGATATTATTTACGATTTTAAAAAAGTCCGAAATAATAAAAATATAAACGAATTAAAAAATTAATTAATAATAAAATAAATATTATCGAAATATAATAATTATAACAAATTAATATTAATAATAAAAACGAAAGCGTTATCGTAATTACGATATAACAAAATAATAATTAAAAAAATAATTAACGAATTAAAAAAATAATTCGAAAAAAAAATTTTTAATATATAATAAATAATAAAAAAATAATAATAAAAGTAATAATAAAAGTAATAATAAAAGTAATAATAATAATAAGAACGTAAAATAATAACAAAACGAAATAAAGTTTTTGTTAAAAAAAAATCTTAATCGAAAAATATAACTTTATACCTTACGTTAAAGCCCCGGAACGGAAATTACGGATGCGATCGCCGTTACGCGGTTTTATAAAACTAACGTTTTTTTTTTTTTTATAATAATAAAAAAAATAACTTAAGTAAAATTCGAATTTAATGTTTCCAAAATTTATTAAATTTTAACGTTTAATTATTAAATTATTAAGCCGGTAAAAATAAAAGAATTTACCGTTAACGTAATATTTAAAAAATACCCTTACTATTAAAACTTAAAAACTAATTTTTTTTTTTTTTTTTTTTTTTTTTTTTTTTTTTTTTTTT